>JANTBZ010000004.1:582415-596594 GCA_024741255.1 Exechia fusca
AAAGCAACAAAATACACACGTGCACATTCTGGGCTTTTCCCACCCCGATTTTTGCAATCGAACAAAATTGGACCTCGAAGTGTACAAATGATCGTTTTAGATACGCGGTAAAGTAACTCGCATGAGCAAATTTGTGGCTGCATGTATTCAGGCGAATTATAAGTTCGAGTATGAGCCGCGATGTGTGAGCAGGCGTTTAATCGGCTTGATAAATACTTGTTGCCTTTTTACATTATTCCACAAAACACGCAAGATCAAATCTGTTATCAATATTCAGCCCAGCTGTGTTATGCCTAACAAATTCAATATTATCTTCCATGGTCCAAGATTCCCCAATTAAAATGAAACAATTCAAGCCAAACGAATTTTCAGTTTTCTTCAAACGCGCCGACGAAGCGACGCCATCGGCGCACGTTTATTCTGCCACCGTGTGTCCATACGCTATTACAGCGTACCAAACACGATCGCTCACCCAAACGCACAGACCAACATAACAATAATGCTCCTCCGCCTCCGCCGAAGAATGTCGCCGCCCGCGCCGAACAACGTTCCGTCCGCTGCTGCGGCCGCCGCAAGAGCAACCGCAACACCGGACATCGCCTCCACACGAATCGCCAAACAAACGACGAAACGCCCTACTTCTTGGCGGCCTGGCCGACCTTGGCCTTGGCCGTGCCGCGGACCTTCTTGCAACGGTTGCGCTTCTCCTTGCGCTGCTTGCGGGTCTGCTTCACCTTCAGGTACAGACCGTGACGCTGCAGACGGTGCTTGGGCTCGAACTTCTTGGCAAAGTCCAGCGTGTCGTAGATCAGCGCGAAGCCGGTCGACTTGCCGCCACCGAAGTTGGTGCGGAAGCCGAACACGAAGCACACATCGGGGGTGACCTTGTACATGGCGGCGAGCTTCTCACGGATGTCCTTCTTGTTGACGGACGACAGGCCGGGGTGCAGGACATCGCAGACCATCTGCTTGCGGCACAGCAGACGGTTGGTCATGAACTTGCGGGTGCGGATGGTGGCCGTGGACGCGGACATGGTGCTGAGTTCTGCGATTGGGATGGACGTAAACAAAGACGCGTTGTTGATGTTAGTTTTGGGAGCACTTGTGGTCACTGCACTGAGTGTTTTGTGTATCTGAGACGAGTGCGTCTGTTGTCGATGCTGTGATCTGTGGTCCAGCTACAGCACACGTTGTCGGCTTGTTTATCAACTGCGGCGGCGCTTGTTGTTATTGCCACCATACGCATAACCTCACAAACACGAAGCTCGCGCTGCCGGACCACAGAACACCGCCACAACAACGTAAATTGGCGGAACCCGGCCGAAATATGCCCGCGCCCCGGTCGCATTGGCCGCCGCACAGCCTCCGGCCCGGCTGGCCGGCATATTTCCGCCGGATTTCGCGTAGAAACCACTCAAAATCAGTCCACCTGAAAATCACTTTGGAAGAACGTAATACCTCGTTTTCAGAGCACGAAGTTGAAAGAAGGGAAAATGGCCGCAACGCCGAGTGACAGCTGGGACGGCGAGTTGGCGAACCGCTGACAGTTGGTGACATGCGCGCGCATTGACAACCGGATCGAGATGTTCGAGATGGCTGCGGACATTGCGAGGGCGCCGGTTGAATTTGAACTTTGCAACGGGTTTTCGGATTTGGACTTTGAACGAAATTTCTATTTTTAGCAGATGTGTTGCATAATCAGTCGTCAGTCGAGGCTCTTCGGATACTTCGAAGTGAAGATCGGTCCTCCGTGATCCCATTTCGCGGAGTCACTTCGTTGTAGTCGGCTGCAACGACGCCACAAAATGCATTCAAATTCGCGCTGCATTTCGTGCCCACACTGTGCGCTGGCTGAGCACTCGCGGCGAACACTCTCGAACGATTCGCCGGACCGGCGACACGGCGCAGTGCGACCAACATGACGCCACCGACGCTTCGTCGCCGTCGTCGCCGCCGGCGCCGCTGCGGCCTGCTGCCGCCTGGCGACGTTTTCTCGGTCTCTGTCAACCGAACTCAGTGAGTTCATTCAGTGCGTGTGGCCTTTTGCTGAGGACATTTTTCCCAATTTTCGTTCGAGAAGATCGTACTGCGAGCAGTAATCTTTTCGTTCAATCGCCAATTGTTCTTCGTGCAACCCAACACCCAAACCACCAACTGGTAAGTGCCGTGCCCCCTCGTTTACACCACAGTCCCACCCACCGAAAACCCGGTCCCGGCCCGCGTTTCTGCCCGGGCACACACACACATAGACACGCACAGACACGAATACACACGAACACTGTTGCCGCCATCGATCAGAACCGGTGTCTGTGTGTGTATGATTGTGTGAATGTGTGCGTAGCCGTTTGATTTTGCCTTGGTATTGGACACGTGGTCTGTTTGTGAATGTTTTACGCTGTATTTTGCAAGCGTGAAACGAAATCGTAAATGGCTGAATTGTTAGAAATGTGAGATGCAAATTGCGTGCCCTCCCCGAAATGTGAGAATGCATTTTGTGCGCATATGATGCATTAGCACATATGCACGTACACACACAAGTGGGGGGCATGCGTGTTTTTCTATGCGTGTGTGTGTAGTAGCAAAGCTTTGCACGAGAACATCAAATTACAAATGGTGGCGGCAGCAGCCGCAACAGCAGTTCTTTTTTTTCGTCTCGCATTCGTGTGTGTGTGTGTGTGTGTGTGTATGTGTGCAGCGAGTATGCGTGCGATTTGATACCACTCGCCGCGTATTCACACTTCACACACACACATACACAAACTCTTGCGAAGACGTTGCTTGAGAGTGTGTGTGTGTGTATGTCAATGGGCAGACGCGCCATTTTATATTTTCGGCGTACTCGCTGCGCGATTTGAGGACGACGACAGATGTTGTCTTCGGATCAAATCGATGTTTTTAGGGGATGAATTGCGAATTCTGAATGAAGGCACCTCGTCCGAGGATTGTTGATAAGGTCGCCGGCGGCGGCTGTTTTTTGTGCATTCGGTTTTCGGCACTTGAATATGCATTTGGACACTAGCGGTCGGCATCCATCTGAATCTGCATTGATTTTGCCGGCTGTGTGCGTGTCCGCGATGCTAGAGAATACGGCGGGTTTCAGACATAGTTCAACGATCTCCATAGTTGGATTATATCACTAAGATTCGTACAAGTTTAGCATGTAATAGCACTTCAATTAAATGCACTTTTCTTCTACGCATTTGCTCGCATTGACCTTTATCAGACGAGCTCCTTGGACGCCGGTGCCTCTAACCGAGGCACCGGCACCGTGTGGACGCGTCTGTTGGGGTCGAATCGCTTCGGGCCCATTTGCCCGGCGGTTGCAGCGCAGCAGATGCAAGATTATCGTGGGTTTCAGACATAGTCCGTGCCGCTTTGCAATGGTCGGATTATATCACTCAAACTCGAACAACGCACAGCCAGCCACATGGCGTGAAACTCGTTTTCTCCGGCCGGTGTTTTATGCGCAGGCTTGATAGTGTGTGTGTGTGAGTGCGTGTGTATGTGTGAATCGATAACGCGAAGCCTAGTCATCGAGCGCGTACATTCGCACTTGTGAGGTTATGTAAGCTAGAGCAAAAGAAGACTGTACTCTACTGCGTACACGCAAAAATTAAATCTGATAATTGAAATTGTATTCAACAAAACATGGCAACACGGTTCCGAAACACGACACATTTCAATCAGAAAGTGTATCCGAATTCGTCGCAACGACTGTGCATAACCTCAATTCACGCAAACTAATCGGTCTCTTCACCCCCTCACCCCAACCCACAGAAACCATGTCTGGAGGAGCTGCTTGCTACAAGTGCAACCGCGTCGGTCACTTCGCGCGCGAGTGCCAGGAGGCCGGTCCCGCCGTCGGCGGTGGCGGTCTGCGCCGTGACGGACCCCGTGACGGCCCGCGTCGCGACGGCGGCAACCGCAACCAGCGCGAGAAGTGCTACAAGTGCAACCAGCTGGGCCACTTTGCCCGCGAGTGCAAGGAGGAGTCCGACCGCTGCTACCGTTGCAACGGTAAGTCGAATTGGGAGTTGGGAGGCAGTCTGCTAGACTCCATAGACTAACGAAACATCGAATGCATTTCGCTTCCATCAGGTACCGGCCATATTGCCCGTGACTGCAGCCACTCGCCCGACGAGCCGTGCTGCTACAACTGCAACCGCACCGGCCATCTGGCCCGCAACTGCCCGGACGCGCCGGCCGGCGGTGCCCGCACCGGTGGCGAGCGCGCCGAGGGCGGTGCTCCGCGTGAGGGCGGCGACCGCTCCGGCATGTCGTGCTACAACTGCAACAAGAGCGGCCACATCTCGCGCAACTGCCCGGATGGCGCCAAGTCGTGCTACAGCTGCGGCAAGCTCGGCCACATCAGCCGTGAGTGCACCGCCAACGGTGGCCGCAACTAAGCGCCCATCCACCACCAACATCCACGACGCAACACACAACAACCGCCCGTCAAACGTCAACTCGAGCCCCGACACCACATCATCACGGGGCCACCACGGGGTTGTTGTTGTTGCGGTGCCCCGTTCCGCCCGCCCCCCGGCTGCCTAGCTGCTGACGCCGACAACAACGCAGACGTCGTATCAGAACATCGAATTCGCCAAATCCCAGCACGCGCAAGCCAACTTCCAATCGCTGCGCGATCGAAGCAGCAGCAGCGCAGTGCGCTGTTCGTTCGCATCGTTCGTGCGTGTGTGCGTGAGTGTTAACAACAAACAAACTCGCGGGAGGAGGTTGACGACGAAGGCGGAGGTGCGGTGGCGAGTGGAGGAGGAGGAGGAGAACGGAGGCACATCAACAACACACAACACACACAACAACACAGAAAAAACCACATAAACATCAACAACATAAAAATTACAAAACAACAGCAGGTGTGACGAATCGTAGACGGCGTAGAGGATGTGCGCGTGTCGTTCGGCGGCATGGTGGTGCTCCGGAGCATTGCGACCACGAGTGTGCATTTCGTGCCCCTGTCGGGGCATCCAAAAACTCGAGATGTGCGCTGTGCGCATTTGGGCGGAGTGCACGGCTGCGCGCGCGCGCGCGCATTCGAACGGCTGCCAAAACTGGGGGATGTGTGGAAGGCGCGCGAAGAATTATGTTAAGGCCGACGGTGACGACGGACGAGAATTGGACGGACGACGCGGACGATGGGCGGCGCAGAGCGCGCAACGCAGGAGGCGGCCGGCGCGCCGGCTCTCGCCGGACGCGCGCGGACGTGTGCGCATGTGAATGCGCACGCTCGCATGCGCTTGTTTTGTGCGTGCGAGTGCGTCTCGCATGTGCCGAGGCGCGCGCGCGCGGATGACGGAGGCGGGTGCGCGGGCGGTGCTGGGGGCGGAGTGTGTGCGAGCGTCTGTCGTCGAGTGTGTGCGTGTTTTTTTTTAAACGAACCAACAACATTTATGATAAAAATGCCAGCGACAAAACCCAATAAAGAGACGTGGAAAACACTGAGAAAAATCACAAAAAAATACGAATTGACAAGCACTCGAGAGCAGCGCGCAGCATTGCGGATGCGATCATCGAATGTGAGTGTGTGTGACGAGTTTTGTGGCGGTTGGTGGGCGAACATGAGATTAATTTAAGACAAATGTAACGTAACGTAAATTGAGCGAAATTATTTCGATTCGAGTCGTTGGCAAGTCGCATTTACACACTAGTCGTTTACAGATGATGTGATGTTATTTTGTTAGAGCCTCAGCCATTGTGATGAGAGCGAGCGATGATAGAGGACAGATGGGAGAGCCAAGCGAGTTGTGGATGTGCGGATGGTGGAAGTTGTTCTGGCACATGTCATAACGCGGAACCCGAAGACTGAAACACACTTATGATTATATACACCAGCTGTTCTCTAGTAGCCTCAAGACTATTGAGCATCCTGCACACGAAACTATTATATTAATAAAGCATACAATTGGTTTGGCGTTGATGATGATTGTTAATTGTTGATTGCAACAAATGTGATAAACGAGAAAAAATGTCTTGACAATTATTGAATAGTTTATAAGTTATCATAGCAATGCACCAAATCATTTTCATCTTCACAATCATCAGCCGTATGGTTGTTGTTTCAGATTACCTCTATCCAGATGATATACACTGGTGTTATCGATAGGCGGCCAGCAGCCTTAAACTCTGAATCAGATTGCAATTGCACATTTTTCCGTGTTTGATATGCCTGTTCTAGCGTGACGCAAGTAAAATGTTTATGACATATCTAACATGGGGTGCGAGCAATGTAGAAATTACCAGACTTTTTTACGTTCCAACCAGTTTCAAATCAATACCAAACATCAATAAAAATGTAATAAGAAGAATAATCTATAAAATATTGTCTATTCATATCCCCATCGACTTATACAGGATGGAACGAAGAAATTCGGATACATGATAAATGAAGTATCGTTATTTATAAAATATGATATCCATTGCGAGCACGAACGTGACTAAAACCATTTCAACAACGCTGCCTACAATATTCGAATTTCGAGATTGGTTAGAACAAATGCCGTATTTCGCCGTAGTTTTGTATGGCGAAACAACATTTCGTCGATGGAATTTCGTTCACCGATGTCTTGGACTTCTCAAACGCGTTTTATATTGCAATGACAAAATACGCTGTCAATTTGGAATAATTGAATATTCGGATTATTCGTGTAGTGCGAGCATATTACATATTATACATGCACAACTTGGTTGTACGTGGTTCATGTGGTTTGCAATCGAAATGCAACGCAATCGAATTATCATTTATCTGGCTATATTTAAGCTAAACATAATTGACCCGTATCAGGTTTATGCTATTCTCGAAAAACCGAGAGCATGTTCTTTGACGATTTGAAGAAAGGGGTGGTAAGTTTTGCCACCGTCAATTTTGTCCAAATCTATGAAATGTAGCATTTCAAAATAACAACGGTTATCGCTTGCGCTGATTTCCTCCATACGTTTCGGCGGCCATGAAATATGAATACATTGGTCAGAAAACATTATAAATTTTCAGAGTTCATAATTTCAACAGATGCCCACAGTGCGAGAGTGCGAGCTACATATATCCGTTATTGTATGCGTTTCTTCTCCAAACTTAAATATGTTTTACGAACAATACGACCATGCTCAACATAGGGTAAGGATTTGTTTTACAATTTGTTTGATGGGCTCACATTTGTATGCCTGACGACTTCTTCAATACATATGTCACCACATGGCGGGCCGAAATTGTCGGGTCCTGGTTGACTTCGCGCATAATTCTTTTTTTCGCCATACAAAAATCAGGCCAAATTCACATAGTGTCCAAACTATTTTGGAACATGAATTTGGTGCCATATTTCCGATGTTGTTTTCCGACGAATCAATTGGACTTTATCAATGGTTTTTTCTTCAGCATTTGAAGAACATTTCAAAGAATAATATTTTAAAAAAATTCATTGAAAAGACATTGGCAAACGGCTGAAAAATTATAAAAAAGTGTATGTATCTGTGTCTGAACTACTATTATGGAATTGACACATCTATCGTGACAAGCGTGACATTTATCTAGAATCAAACTTGTCACTGATATTGCAATTCATAAATCCAAACGCAGAGATAAATACTGAAAATTAATAATAAACCAAATTAATAGGAACACAATTTTACACGGTAATATTTTATGAGAACTACAGCAATAACACATTTATATATCAACTTAACTGCCGAGAACACATGCCGTAATTTTGACATCCAGTAGTGGGATTCGCTAAGCATATCGAAATATTATTATTACATCGAAATCGAAACACATAATTTCCATACGAAATACACTAGGCGAGCTGACGAAAGTCTCGTGTCTTTGCTGAGTTTCGATTCGATCGAGCTCAGAGAATCTCCCAACTGGCTTTCTCATTCGATGCCTTTTCTAGATTAGGACATTTTATTTACGCAATAAGGGATATATGTTCTCTAGCGCTGCAATCGCCAAGTGACACTGGGATATGGTTTCAAGCTTTGCTAAGCCAACGTGTATAACAATTTGCCTTTGTATAACATATTGGACTGTATAACAGTATTGTTTAAGTTATACATCCGGCATCCGGTACTGAACTCAGCTAAATAGTCGGTTCACAAGTATTCTGGCGAAAGAAAAGTGGGTGCGGAGTGGGTGGGAAAATATATCACTTTATTTATATGCGAACTCATCACGATTCGTCGAAAAGATTCACTGCTTTTCCAGCATACTCAACGGAAAATACGGGGAAATCTGGAACTCACTATTCGTCGAACATATTCACTGCTTTTCCAGCATACTCACCGGAAAATACGGGGAAATCTGCAAATCAAGGAGAATGAAACTGGAAAAGGAGACAAATGGATGACATGCGAAATGATTATAAGTACAAGAGATGAATATATCTACTGTATTCGCTACGAAATAAATTGAACTATACAAGTTCAATGAATGCACATTACACATGTACTCCATACGAAAATATTTGAATATATGTATGTTCCAAGGCCCATTCAATCAAGTTGATGCAAATATGATGCACATCTACATACACATTTGAGTGGTCATTGAACTAACTAGATTTTATGCTGCGTCGTCGTTCTCGTTCCTTTTTTCCGCAGCAGAGAATTTGTCACCGCAACTAACACACTGATGAACACACATACACATACACACACACTTTGTTTGCACGGTTTCTTGCTCGCTTGCACTGTGCGAGTGTTTTGTGGGCGGTCGCGGTTGGGTTGGGTGCGCATGTGCATGCTGGTTGCTGGTATGCACGCAACGTGCTGCAGTTCAGTCGCACACGGGCAACATGTAATGTATAAAAATTATTCAGCGTACAAATATACGAAGGACCACTTACCGCAATATAGCGTGCGCACAACAAACACGTGCGCTTACACACAGACACGAACATACACACACAGACTTTATACTTCACAGTAGGTTCGCTCTGATATGTTGATGGCATCAGCGCGATGTCGCTACGCCGTGGCGACACTGGCACAAAGTCATCAAGCGCAAAAGATGCGCGTTCACTCGACACTGTGTGGAGTGGAGACGGCACGCTGGTTTTTGTGCTGTTCCCGTACAAGCGTGCTGCGTTCCATGTTGGTCTTGAGACACCGGCGACCAAAGAGCCGTCGTTGTTTGTCGCATGTGGTCAATTTTTTCATCCTCGCGTTTCCGCGCAATATGTTTTCAAAAGAATAAGTGCGAAACGATGGAGCCAGCAGAGCAGCGGAACTGCTGCGGCGGAGCTTGCTGGTGTGTTTAAACTGGAATTAGTCGAGCATGTGCCGCCGCGGCAATGTAAAGTTCCATATAATTTATGGAATAATTCTTGCAACATGCGACGCGACACTCATGTTAACGACATGTTCTTCGCGCTGCGCGGTGGTGCGGCTGCGGCTGTGTGTGTGCGTGCTCCGGGGATGAAATCGTGTGTTAACATTTTCACCACTTCATTATTATTTCGTAGGAAGGAAGGTGCATGCAAATGTAATTACGACGGTTGTTCGGCGAGTTCATCTTTGGTCGTGTCGTGCGCTAAAGTCATTCGCACACGCATACCAGAGCACATCCGTTGAGTTTATCGTTCTAATTATAACATGTGTTCTAATGGCACAGGCACAGCGGGGTGTGGGACTAGCGCGCGTTAAACTAGAAACATACATTTTACAATTCTGTCGTTTTCAATGAGCGTCGTAGGACGTCAGTATACACACACGCACACACACACACCTACGTGGTGTCGTCTCGCATGTGTGTAGTAGCAGTATGCAATGTCATGTGTGTGTGTGACGCAGAGGTGAAGGATAATACTGCGAGTTATACACACACACATACGCACACATTGTTCAAACAACAAGAGCTATGCTCGTGCGCACCGGAGGCGGTACCGGTGCACTTGACACGTATACTTGCGCGCGCGTGCTCACTTTCTCCGAGCGCACAGCCAGCACCCTGCCAGCAGCCAGCAGCCTCTGCCTCAGCCTCTCGCTGATGCGCGACACGCCGTCGACGAGCGCTCTAAGAGCTCTCCAGAGCACGTGTCGGCAACCGGTCGAGAGGCGGTCTTGACGTGCACACACACAGTAGACTCGCAGGCGACACAGTGTGTCGTGGCGGAATGTGTGCGTATTGTTCGCGCACTGAGCCGTCGACGATGCGGCTGTTTGGAAACAACATCATAAGACCGGTGTGTAAGTGTGTAACCCTATATGCGCAATGAGGAACTACATACGTATTCACGTCGTATTTGCACAACATTTTGCAGGCGTGTATAGTTGAAAATTTAATCTTGTATGTATACCGTCGTGTATATCAAGTTGCACACACTCCACGCGAGCGGCAAGGAAATCCCATTTTTCACTCACCTGCGGCGACCGAATAAAAGTATGATTTTCCAATAAATCCGCAAGAAAATAAACACCTTTTGTCACCGTGTGTGAGAGCGTGCTGTGTGCGCATCGCATCCTCCGCCTCCGTCGCCGCCGCCGGATCATTGGTGTTGGCGAACGAATAAAAACACATCATGCGGCGTGTGTGGAACACCACGTGAGTTTACGGCCAATATGGGAACACCGTGTAAGTTGAACCACTGTGTAGGTTGAACCAGTGCGATTATTCAATTTTTTTATACGGAAAACAAAAATGTTGATGAAGGAGAATGTCATGGCTCATTGACTGCAAACTTTCCACGAGCAAATCTATTCATAATTGTGCGTAGATCGCGAGCTGTTGATGTCGGCAACCTGCACAACATATTCCACATGAGTAATAAGTCGTGTAACATTTTATCCTTAAGCTGGGGATGGAAATGTTATACAGGGGCGCCAAATTTTACTATCGCATTTTAAACTTGAATAACTTTTGATGTGGACAACTTTTTGTATTTTTTATTTCACATAAACTTTATTTTTTCCTTTCCATTTTGTATTCATCATGTTTTGAATATGATATCCAACAAATTACCCCCTCTATTTTTGATACAAAAAGATGCCTTTTTTCGTTCATTTTCATGAATATACCTATTATTCATGATGCTCAGGTTTGAAAAAATCGCATTATTACAGAATTTATGATTACGTTATGAAACTATGTTCAACCTACACGGTGCTCCCCTACATATACAATTTTGATGCAGACTGTGAAAAGACACATAATAGTATGCGTGTGCGTGCGAGACCAAAAGCGATCAAACCTCATAGGCGCTTACAGACACACAGTGATGCGGTGTGTGGTTCGGGGATGGAATGTGCAGCATGTGAATCGAAGCCTACGGCGTACGAGGATTTTCCATCCACTGCCGCCGCTGGTATAGAAAAACGTTTGGCGGCATGTGCCTTATTTGGGTTTTCAGTCGACAGCGTCTGCCGTATCGGCTACTAAGGCCGCTGCTGCTGCTGCCGCCGTTCTGCTTAGGCGAATATGATGTGCGAACTGCTGCCTGCTGTCGAGATGAGTTGGGTTCGTCGTTCGTCGTCGGTCGAGTGCGTCGCGCTGCTAGTGGGTAGTGGGTATCCGTTCGCCAATGTGTCTATTGTGAGCGCGCCGTAGCCGATAAATGCGGCCGGCCCGCACCGTCAGCGACGCTATCGGCTGGAGTGTCTGGGAAAAAATTGAATATGGATATATGCGCGTTTCCCCGAATATATAGCAATCGAGTGATGTGTGGAGCGGAGAGCAGACGCTCTGGCAACTTATGCATGTTCTGCGGAATGGCAATCAAACAGGCACTCGCGCGGGTCAAGCAATATCGCGATATGCATATGCATGTTTCACGTGCGCCGTCGTTGTGTCGGGGCGATGCATGCACATTTATATTCGCAGAAAGTTTCGCGCATTGTGTCATAAACGCGAAGAAAATGCCAACTGCAGCCAGCACACAGGATTCTGCGCGAGTTCCAGGGCAGTCTTAAGGGCATGGCCAATTATCTCAGGATTACACAAAAAAATAATCTCAAACATATTTTTTATCTGAGCAATATTGACACTTTTATGGGAGTGAAATAATTTGTTTTCAAGGGCATTGACATAAAATAAGCATAGACCGATCCAGTTAGAACCTGACTAAAGAATCATTACAGATTGCAAATGTAGGTCTTTCTATCAGTAAAGTTGAAAACTATGAAAATCTATTATAGCACAACATTTTGAAACAGCTATTGCCAATATAAATATGTAATTCTAATTTATAAACATTATTCTTAAATTCCCATAGGAAAAAAATAATTTCACTCACATTTTGATGCTGTGTCATGTTCAAAGGCCATTCTTTGGATAACTACTTTCAACACACATATAAAACTCAGCAGAGCTACACTGATGCTAAGATGGCTCTTTTTCATACAAACATATTACATTTATTTGAAGCACCCAGTTCTGAGCAAACGGCAAATGGCAAGACCCAAAGTCCAGCAAGTGTCTTGTTAGTTTGTTAGTGTTACCAACTGTAATTGGTGACCTGCGTCTTAGACAACATGCATGTGCTGGCCCGTTCGTGGCTAAAAATACAAATAAATTCATTAATGACATTATTATGCTCCCAATCGAACATCATCCATAAGACGGCCCTGGCGACTGCTGCGCAATTGATCAAGTGCGGAAGTGGAAGGGGGACGGCGGCGGTGGCGGCACTATTGTGCGAAATCGATACGGGAATATGCGCATCGAGATTGCACTCGAAGCTTATGTACCGGACGCGACCGGAGACACCGGTTGCCCGGTGGCGGCGAATCGGATGCCAATTTGCCAGCGACAAACTACTCGCGTAGTGCAACTTCCAGGTGAACTCCGGTCGCATGGCAGCTTGCAAGCGACCATGCGTGTAGGCACAAGGCACAATCGCCCCGTATGTTGCGCACAGCAACTGTCCAAGATTCGTTATAAATTGCCCGTTGCCCTTTCAATCGACTCTCGACTCTCGGACGAAAGTTTGCGCGTGTGAGTGTGCGTTTGTTTGTGTGTGTGATGTTGAGCAATGTTATACACTTCTCAGTTTGACGGGTCGCAGAGCGTAGGATCGCCGTATAATCACATATTGTGCCCGGAGAAATCGAAACCGATACATCCGTTCCAGCCGGCAGATCTGTTATCGCAAGGAAATGAGGCAAAGTAGGATGACAAAACTTCCGATGGCAATGAACGAACCACGACGTCGGCCAGCAAGCCACGACGACGACGACAAAACGACGAGGACGATGATGACGATGGAGAAGATAATATTCGTGCTGGCATCCGTATATGGGCACACTGTTGACAGTCTGTCGAACGTCTTTTGTGTGGTGCACGATATGCAGAAGAGTGGGAGGGAGCATATATAGAATGTAGGCTTCGAGTCGATGATGCTCATAGCACGGAAAATTGGGATGGATTTGATGTGAAATTGAATTCCCATTCCACAGCTCCAGCTCCTTTTTGATGCAGTGTATGTGTATAGTTCATTGCAGTCCTGAGAAATGTATTATATTACGTAAATCTGCTGGATGCTACATACAGTAACTGTCATAATTATTCGTACAAGGACTCGACATGACTTCATGTGTAATTTGTCATCATTATCCAAAAATGATTGTATACGTTCAGTGTCAGGTCCGTCAGGTGTCAGGTGGTTTAGGGGAACTCCCCAATATTGATCCCGCAGATTATGGCTGGACTCGAAAATTATAATGATTTTACGAAGTCTCAATTGCATATAGTTTGGTTACTTCATATTGCTAGGTGCTGTATCTACTATATTGTAGGTAGGAATATACCAGTTTAACAACCTTAGGAGTGAGATCCACTTCATCAGGAGGCGCTGGGTTTGATTGGTTGTTTATATAGACATGTCGTATATCATTGGAAAGGTCTGCCATTCAGCATCAACGTGAAACAACTCCAAGTCCGTAGCAATAATAGTGCTGTGTTAAACATGTCCATGTTCGTACCAAAAATGTTCACTTGCGGGAAGTTAAATACAGTGGCTTTATGGTTGCATTTTGAAACGGATTTTAATTGGCGATTGGAAACTGATATATTTTAAGAAACCTTATTGCGAAAAATTATGGATAACGTCAAAACTTCAATCGATATCGATTATAACAGTGTACGGACGACAATGGTACAGTTAGTTGCATTAACATGTTAACACCCATATTTTCTCTCTTCAATGCTTCAAAGCACGAAACTGGTTCATAA
>JANTBZ010000004.1:596694-613283 GCA_024741255.1 Exechia fusca
GGGGGTACATTTTGCCTTACCACGCACTTTTTGAAACGTCGAAAAAACATGCCCTCGGTTTTTTGCTAATAACTCCGTGGATTGAGTTTTCACATAATAAAAATGTTCAGCAGAATCATAGCCTGATAAATTGTTTTTCAATCGAATTTTTCCGTTTCGAAATCGAATGCAAATTACGACCGCGGGAGCTCTCCGTATTTACTATGCAAAAATACCCCGTCGTAATCTATTTTAAAATTTGTCATATTTCCGGAAATCAATGATTTCGCAATTTCAGTCTCTTCTGTTTGTAGCTGTCTGTGCTGTCCGAGAAATGTCTCCGCTAATGGTATGCTCAAAACATGAAAATTCTTAAATGTCATTAAATAAGCTTATTATGTGTATCTTGATCTTGTAAGGATCTCTATGAACATCATCGAAAGTGTCTAATTTCATTCTAATGAACCTGTTGTCCATAATTTCGGTGTAAATTACAACATCACTTCTTCGCTATAGGTCATCTTCGTCATCAGCATAAACTGCCAAAAACACGCCGAATAATCCTCGGGTAATAAACAAAAAATACGCCCTCAAAAACCGAGCTTGTTGTCGAAGATTGCCGCCGTCCGGCGTCTCTATCGTCGCGTATCGCATATCGGCTGGCCTCAATTCATTATATTGATCGCCAAAGTGCCTCGCGCGATGTGTGTTAAAGGTGTGTGCACTGTATAATGTCTGGTCGTGTGTGTCGTGTGCGTGTGTGTATTCTAGAGGAGAACTGCATTAAAACATAGTTGGTACTACTACCACTACAACTACACTGGGGTAGGTGAACGTGCGCGACGCGATATTTTTCCGAACTAAATAGTGCACTTCTGTGCATATGCATCGGCGGCGGTCGGCGCAGCGCCCGCTAATGGTAAACATACACGCGATAGGTGAATGTGCTTATCCGCACACATACCCACGAACCACGAACGAGTCTTTCACGAACACGCACACACACGAACATTTTCAACCCCCTCCGCGATATGCGCGGCCACACGCGAAAGCGACCGAACAGACGCATCGCACACGCTGCAATTGAGTTACAGTGTGCGGCACATGAACATGCACAGCCGCAGGACGAGAACACTTTCGGTGCAGCGCAGCACACCATTAGATTGGTGCATTCTAGGGTTTTTTGTTCTCTTCAACATATCGATTGATTCGGGGACGGGGTGAATCTTATCAGATTTTCAATACGTTTAAAGCTTCATCTACATCCATTTCCATTAAGGAGTGTTAAAAATACGAAGTTTTGACAGGTCATTTACTGTTGATATCAACACGACAAGTTTCCCTCAAACAGGAAGCTTTTACTAGAACGAGAGCAGCGCTCAACTTCACTCAAATAGTGATAACTGTCATGCCAACATTGACACGGGCAGAGTGATCGGTGTTTTTTCCACTCTGCGCTTTGAGAACTAGTTTTTATTGTCCATAACAATCTTTATATTACTCATTACCAAGGCCCGGAACTAGAGGGCCTAAAAAAGTACGTAGGGTCTAAAAAAGTACGTTTTAGGGACCTAAAACATTGGAAAAGAGTCTAAAATCAAGAAAAAAAGGTCTATAAAGGTCTAAAAAAGGTCTATGGGTTTCAAAGACGACAAGAAATTGTTCTCCTTGCAATTATCGCCCTAAGCACATTAGTTGCTTGGATAATACTGTTTCGCATCACATGTTGACATGTTAATTGTTTATGGTCTTGGTTTAGGGGTATAAATTTTGTATATTTTCAGAGAAATTAGCAAACATGTTTGGGGATTTTTTTTCTTCAACGAACTTATTAGCGTTTTTTAAAAATTCAAAATTCACCAGTATGCGATTTGATGAAACCTTGCAGATTTTTTTAAGGGCCCAAAAGGGAAAAAAGGATCTAAAAATAGTGCAAATAAGGAAAAAAGGCGTAAAAGGGTCTATAAAAATGGTATATAGATGAACAAAGGGCCTAAAGGGGAAAAACGGTATAAAAAGTATAGTTCATTCGAATCGTACGTCGTTGTTACAGATATTTTGTAGGATGTACAGGGAAAAAGGGGTTTTCCCCCAACTTCCGGGCCTTGCTCATTAAACAGTTTCATTTTCGACGAAGCGTTTGATAAATTCGAGGTCGAATTCGGGGATTCGAACTACGATTTGTGATTCAAAACCCCGACTACGCTACCCACTCGGAAGGCTAGGAACTTCAGGGCCTGGAAAAGTACTTTTCAGTACCTCAAAACAATATTTCTCAATGATATTTTCAAAAAAGAAACATCAACATATAAAGATCATGAAAGAAGGGTGTAAGAAGGGAAAATGTCGCTAAACATGTAACTATTTTATCACACTCTCTTTTGTGTTTGATTCCATATTTGTAGAGACACAAAATAATCCGAAATAACTTATATTGACATTTCTTGATAATGGCCATTATCACTATGTAGAAAATGAAATACTGCAATAGTGAACATGTTTCCAAGTTTTTTTAAGGTTCAGTTACGTTTAATCTCATACTATACTTATCATCATCATCTACATCCATTTACCCAATGAAGAAGTGTTGGGCGGCTGTATTTGAAATACGAAGCTTTTACAGGTTATTTTACTGTTGATAGGCACCAGTATATCAACAGGGCAGTTTCACTCAAACAGGAGCTTTTTTTACTAGAACGAAATCAGCGCTCAGCGCTTCACTGAAAGAGTGATAACTGTCAAGCCAACATTTACTTGTCTGCTCGCACTCGGGCAGAGTGATCGGTGTTTTTCCACCCTGCGCTTTAAGAACTAATTGTTTTTGTGTATAGCAATCTGTTTATTATTACTTATCACACAGTTCCCTGTTTTGACGATGCGTTTGGTAAATTTGAGGAGTCGTTTCGGAGATTCGAATTACCAATATGTGATTCCAAAACCCGACTACGCTACCCACTCTACCATCGCGTCGTGCCAGAAGGCATATTGCATCACACGAATTTCCATTGAAGTTCAAACTGGATTTTCTTGAATTTGTTCGCCTTTTCACTTCAATTTTCAAGTGTGATCTGCACTATTATTTTTCAAATACTTTACGAGCGTTTCTGGTACGATAGGACGTCGATGGGACAACTCGGCTCCTCACCAAGACTTTCTCCGTCGAAACGAATGATAATAAAAATGAAATTAGAAAATCCATAAAAGAACAATTAATGGGATTGGAGTACATATTTCGCTTTAAACTATGAAACATTTGTATGCGTAAATTTGGGTATATTTTTCAACATGACTCCAGCAAAACTGTCTCCAATAACACGGGGCTCGAGGCTATTCATTCCAATTCTGTACCACCAATATCTAAACGCCCTTACCCAAATTCGACAGGTTCAACATCACCCTGCTCGTGTCCGCCACCGCACACACAAACGGACATCCGCGCACCGTCTCCCCGTTGAACTTAATATCGATATAGTGCGCCTTCGCCTGCTCCGGCGTGAACGACACCAGACACCGACCCCCTCCGACGACCTGCACATGATTCGGCACCTCGCCCTCGTTGATCGAGATCTCCAGCTGACCCTCGCCGGCAGCACTCGCATCGACCCGGAACTGGCAGGGCTGCGCGACGACGCCGCCATTGACCTCAGTCACCTGGATCAGGGCGGTGTCGTAGACCTTGGCGATGAGCGGACCGCCGAGCAGTTTGACGCCCTCCAGATGTGCGTCGACGACGTGCGTCCCGACTTCTGTGGGCACGAACTCGATGCGCAGCGCTCCGCTGCTGGCGTCGTGCGTGACGCGAGCGGGGAGCGTCGCCTTGCTGGGCGTCTGGACGGTGGCCGCACAGGCGACGGTGGCTTTGGCCAGGGACATGCCGGGCGGTGGCAGGATCTGTATGGTGGTGCGATTGGATGCGATATGGACGTACGCGATGCGTGTGTGTGTGTGGGTGTAATGAACGAATATAATCGGATTAGTTTCATGATCGGTTTTTGTTCGGTATTTCGTTTGGATGTTAATCGGATGAATGCGATATGTCGATGAGGTAGAAATGAATATATACAAAAGCAATAAACGGCGATCAAACAACATAGTAGACAAGCATATAGTAGAGAATCTTGGGCGACACCGCCAAGCTGTTCAATGGTTCTTTATTTTGTTCATAATATTGTTTCACAATGATTTAATTTTTTTGTTTGTAAGTGTTCAGGTCGTTAGTAGAATATCGATCGCTTAGCATATTATTATGATTAATGTTAGAGATTTCATCCGCAATTCATCCGATTGAACATCATCAACAAATTAGTTGGAGCACTTAGCAATAGAGATACAAAAAAGGGATATGTTTGTGTGCGTGTGTGGGTGTGCGTGTTTCATAACATGGCAAATACATTTCGAATGTGTGTGTGTGTGTGTGTGTTGATTGGCGTTGCGTGGTGCAATGTGCAGAGGGGGTGAGATTAATTTACCTCAAATACGGCCGGCGAGTGTGCGGGCACGAGCCGCGTCGACTCGCCGAGTGGTGTTAAGCCGGTCGACGACATGATGTCAACTAACCAGGGCGATCCTGAAATAGAGAGAAATACATGGTTTTTGAATATTCCTGGGCACAATCATAGTTCGACGTAATGTTTTTCGTTCAACTGGAACGAGTATTTCAGTGAGACCTTCGGTATCAATGCAGTGTGTGTGTTTTTATGTGTGTATGTGTATACGCATGTCTGCAACATTCGAGTGAAAGACGCACTTGAATAAATTAAGTAATTGATCGAATGTGGTTTTTGCGCTCATAACTTTCACTGCACGTAATCACATACACAGTAGTTGTATAGGTATAAACGATGCAATTGCGTATACTCTTCAATAAACACGGCTCACAGTCGGGCTTTGCAACTATTTTTAAAGATTTTAATTTGTAATCAACTGCTGGCAGACATACAGACGCAAAACACATGACACACACATATAGGCAAACACAAACACAGCGCGACCGGTTTAATGGCATTTTAAAACCGCTTTGTGCACTAAACGGCACGACTCTCTCAAGTGTACATTATGTATAGACTATTACGTACACGTGAGATCGTGTGCGTGCATGTGTGTGTGTTATTTACTCGTACGTCACGATGATGGTATGTGTGTCGCTGCTGATTTACGCATTGTCAACGATTTTCCAATCTTCTCCAAGGTGTTTGGGTAATGTTGGCCAACGCTTATTGCATAGTCTACTACATATATCCGACTAACATCTTCTCTTACTCCGGCGATCTTTGGCAATTCTTCATTAGGAGATCGTTTCTAATGCATATTGAAGTGTATTGACTTGCGTCGAATGCGCATGCATTCGATCGATAACCGCACACATCACATGGCCGCAAAAGGGTCACGTCATCAGCATTGGTGCAGCAGCACACCCCATTCATCTCGCTCGACGCCGATCACTTCGTTGCGGCACGTACACGGATTACCGTATGTGCGGCGTATAATATATGATCGCTCGGCGCATTGGAATGCGAACCGTGTGCGTGTGTGCGTGCGTGTTTGCAACGAGCACAATCGCAGGCGACGAACGCACCCATACGCACGTCTCGGATTTTCTGCACGCGGAGAAAGAGCAGGTTTGGCCGCCTGTGCAAAACACACGCACACACACACAACACACAATGTACACAGACACAATACACATACACTTGGTGGCAAACCAAACACAAACATGCAGCATAACATTGTCCACATAGCATAGCACAACATATAAATACTATATGTACACAAGCTATAAGACATAGGACTGCGTGTGTGCGTGTTCAGGTGCGCGAGAGAACGTCGCGAGTGTTTTGTGTGCGTACTGCAAACTTGGAGCTCTGAACTCATAGAGTCAAAACACTCTGATCGTTATCATTAAATATATTTGTGGCCGTTAAGTGCATGTGCGCGCTGTGTACAGATCGTATTTGCGATGGGGTTTTTACATGCTTTCACGCGGTAAAACACTGTTTACACCTTTGATTCATTTCGCTGCGCAGCCAGTTTACCTGTGTGTGTGTGTGTGTGTGTGTGTGAGTGGTACGCGTAAGCGTTTCTTCGTGAGCTACTTTCAAGACATGATCACCACACAACACACGCAGCTCCACGACAACAACAAAAACTTGCTGCCGCAGCATTTTGCTGTCGAGGTGTTTCATAGACAACGACGACAACACACGGCGACACATCAGTCGTCGATACGCCCAGTCGCAAAAGACAGCGGCGGCGACGACAATGTCGACGACTGTCTTCGTCAGCGACGACGACGACACGCGCTTGCGCTTGCGCGCGTATGTCTATTGATTACCATACGTGATGTCTAGAATTATGTGCCAACATCACTCGCTGCGTGGCCACGCCGCAAGCGGCGAGCGAGGCGAGGCGAGGCGGACTCGACGTGTATGTCATTCGGATTAGCATATTCACACATTCCATTCACAAAATGTTGCGCTGCTGCTGCTGGTGCTGCTGCGAACCCACACCAAGAAGCACGACGACCGAATTCCAGCCAAATGTGTGATATGTGCGAGTTGAGCAAAAATTCCGCAAGATCACAAATCCAGCAGCAATCAGAAACGATCGATTGCTCTCGGCGAGTGAGCGAATGGTGTGTGTTCGTGTGTGTGTGTATGATTGTGATTTGTCACGTATTCGCGCGCTCATGCATTACAACGTGAATTGCGCGTTAGCGAGTTGCATTAACGCGCATAGTCCCATTGTACGGAATGTTTAATTTGCGAGCGGACACACAACACCCATTTGGATGTCTCTACAACCCGTTGCAGTGCGATTTCCACACAATTGAATATTCAGCACACATACTCGCATACAACATACACCCATACACATACACACACACACATGTTCGGACACACTTCAAATCGCACTTGTTGCGCGCGACGACTTACAATTTTCATTCGCAGTTTAAAACGCCCCGCGCGATGCGAACGAAATTATCCGTCTCTCCGCACCAGCTCGCGGCGCAACACCGAGCCACCGAGTGAAAGAACAATTAACCGATACGCGTTTTACATACACAAACACTCGACGGCGGCGCACACACACACGCATTTACACCTGTGCACTGTGTGTGTGTGAGAAATCCAGGTAATAAGAACGCGACGACGCAACGACGACCACGACGATCGATGTGTGTGTGTGAGTGTGCGTGCGTGCGTGAGTGGGAGCGAAACGATCAATGCGCACAACACTCCGGCACAGACACAGACACAGACAGACGAACCGCAGAACCAGAGACGCATACGCGCGCGACTTGCGTTGCTCTGGGCCGGTTTTCTTACGAGACGGACGGACGAACGGACTTGTTTTGCCCCGCGATGCGAACGAGCTGAAGGTTGAACAAAGACTGAGCGCAGAGCCGCACTTGGCGGAGCTCGCGACTTGTTGCGCGCACCACCTTCCAGGTGAGCGGCGAGACTCATCGTCGACAGAGTGTTGAGCGTATAAGATTGCACTCAAACGACTCGCGCGACACAGACTCACAGAGAGTGCAAATGAATTGGTGCA
The DNA here is from genome assembly GCA_024741255.1 of Exechia fusca. NCBI lineage: Eukaryota > Metazoa > Arthropoda > Insecta > Diptera > Mycetophilidae > Exechia > Exechia fusca. The sequence goes on from JANTBZ010000004.1 coordinate 604,225, forward strand.
GGTGTGTGCTGATGATCAGTGACCAGTGGCGTCGTCGTCGAAGAATGAATAAATAATCTTCACGCAATTATCACTGACTACAGGTCATCGGTAAGATCAGACTGATCTGATTGAATACACTTATCTCGAAAAATTACCTGGAACAGTCTCATCGTTGAACGTGATCTGCACCGTATGTCGACCGGTCTCGTGCGGCGTAAAACTGGCCACAAAACGCTGCGAGCCAAGTGCCCGCACCGACGACGTGACTCGGCCGCCGTTCACCAGAATCTCCAGGTTACCAGATCCAGCACGCGATCCATCAACTGATACGAAATTGAAATTGAAGTAATTAAAATATTCCGCTTTGCTGGCGCGTTTCGCGCACTCACTCTCGAATGATACAGGACGTCCGAGCACACCGTCGGGAATGTCCTGCACCAGTATGGCACGGGCACCGATCGCATCGCTGGCGATCGGCCGGAAACGGCTCACGTATCCGTAGTCGTCGTCGGTGTTCGGCGCGAGATAGTGCAGCGGCGAGCGCGGCGACTGTCGATGCTGGTGATGTTGCTGGTGTTGATCATCCTGGACGATTTTGTGCAGATGCGTGCGACTGTTGCTGGTCTCGCGGTTCGCCGATGTCAGGCGAGTCGGAGTAGGACTGTGTGGACATACGGGTTGAAAATTTCAATATTTGTTTCAGGCTTTCTTGATTTCATTATGTTATTATGTTCATCGTTGAAGAATGCGATAATTTGAATCAACTGAAATAACTATAGCTAGAAATGTTAATCTATCATGCACTACATGGGCTGATAGCTGTTGCGACACTCTATGAAGGACCAACATTTTTGATGGACACTTTTTGTACTGTTCTACATAGTTTCCTTTTAGCCCGATAGCCTTAATTTATGTCCTGCAACATATCTATCCCCTTTTAAATTAATTCGCCGCTTACCCTTGCGAAATGCACTTTTCTCGATTTCAACTCCCTCATTCGAATATGAGCTCTTAGCCTGGAGCCATTTTTTATGAATTTGAAATACATTGTTGTCGTTAAAGCCAAATCCAAAAAATACTGTTGATAGGGCGGTAATTCATAGCCTTAATCGTAGATTTTTTTCCTTCGTTTTCAGCTTCTCCTCACACTGAGTATTGTCTTGGTTGAACAACATTTTTTCCTTCTCGTGTGTTTTGGCCATTTTGTACTTTAATTGCTACAAACATGGAATATAATAGTCCTTGTTCAATTTATTCCTTTTTCCACACAATCGATTAAGATTATGCCTCTTGAGTTCCGAAATACAGACGTAATCCTACTGTTGCATTTTGTATGCTATGAAAAGGGTTACTCACTCTCTGTCAACTTAGATGACTATTGATTGACAAATTATGAGTTTGGCGGCAGTAATTTCGATAAGTGTTTTTCTTAGTCCTAAAGCATATACACGAGAGGTTAATATAATATTTTTATATCTTCAGAGTATCAGCAAACTTGAGCTACCGAGTATTTGGGTCTTCCGAAAATATTTAGTTGATTTTTCCTGTTTTCGTCGGTAACAGCCTTATTTTGGCGTCCATTGCACACATCGTCTTCGGTGCCCAAAAGGTCGGTACAGAATTATTTTTAAATTAATACGATTTTGATTTCGTCTAGGGCTGAGCCCGGAGAACATTTATTTGAGTCATGTTTTGTCTAGAGCGGCACTTCTATACATCGAAAACAGGGCTTTGTCTAGACTCGATATATACCTTCTTCTCCATATGTCAGGATATGTCGATCCGCGTTTCACGATAAAGGCGATTACTTTCAAACTGATGACAGTTATGATTTATGATATAAGATTTTTTTTGGCTGGCTGAAAGATGAATATGGTTAATAATAAATCCTGTCTTTATCAAACATGTTGGTCCTTCATATTTAGTCTCAAGACTAATCAGCCGATGTAGTATACCAGATTCAAAATCAAATCATGTTTGGTGCTACAATCCGGTCTTGACCTCCCTTGTATACTCCACTTGTATTTGAAGAGTAACAGGGTTTCGGATTTGAAAAATGACACATCGCTCTAAAGAGTAACCCTAGGTAACGTTTAACATCCTTCCTGTGGATCATCGTTGGAAGATTAAACCCGCACCAATACCGGGATTCGAACCAACTACCTTCCGATCTACCCCTACGCCACTTGTATTAGATATCGATTATGTTTAACAACCTTAAAAGTTGGATTCACTTCATCAGTAGGCGCTCGTCTTGTTTGGTGGTTTATGAAGACATGTCATATGTCATTGGAAAGGTTCGACATGCAGCTTCAACGTGAAACAAATTTGATCAAAATCAAAATTCCTTAGCAATTACAGTGCTGTGTTAAACATGTCGATGTTGTGCTGAAAAAAGGCTCAACTGCGGGAAGTGAAATCTGTGTCCGAAGGGCTAGATTTTTCAACGGATTTTATTTAACGATTGAACAATTATATTTTTTGAGAAACCTGTAGTGCAGTTCTGTAAACTATCGAAATAATATTACATCGATAAACAACGTTTCGATCAAAATTTTCCATACGAAATACACTACGACAAACTGGCAGCATTTCTGTTTTGATGCTAGCTCGATGTAAAAATGCTTAGCGAATTCCATAGCTGCTGTGGAATTCGCTAAGAACTTTCACGTACTCAAATTCGGAGAAATCAGTTGATTCAGTCGTTACCAAACGAAAAATATATATTTAAACAACTATATTATATTGAAAGAAAAAAACGCGAACAATTTACCAAAATCTCGAAAACAAGATTGTTTCAGCCAAATTTCCATTCGCATTATCCGTGCTCATCCAGCCAATGTGGTCAATTTAACGATTCCATCGCTCGGCTGTGGGCTCTAATATTCTACGCTGTAATCAACATACCTAGCGCATTATGATGAACATTAATTCTCATCGATGGGACACACACTTCGAGCCTACAGCTCGAAACATTCGAAGAAGTCGAAAAATGTGTAGATGGATAGTTTTCTCTACGGACGAAGAGGGGCTACAGGGAGTAACCCATACATTCTCATAAAGATGAAAGAAAAGTGTAGCTATCGATTAACTCAGATTTTGTTATGATATTTCTGATACTTTTCCTGTGATCGCGCATTGAATTTTATCGAAGAATCACACTTCTAAGGTTGTTGAACTGGTACATTCGACGATTGATTACTAACATTGAACATAGAATTTGAAAAACCAGCGGTTGAAATTTGAATAAGTGCAGATTCAGCCCATGAAATATTGAGTTAACTTAATCTACGCACACTGCATTATTCTCAGTGAACTCACGAGTGCGTTTGCCGCCGGACATCGCCCATCTCGCGCAGCCGCTCGCTGTTCGCCGATAGCGCATACTTATTGTAGTGAGTGTTGCGCTGCGTCTCCAGATCGCGCTCAACCGACGGCCGGCTGTACGACAAGTCGGTGTTCAGCTGTGACTCCGTCATGTTCGCTAGCGACTCCAGCGAGTTGTGCGACAGCAGATGCTTCGTTTTGTTGATCACGTCCCAGCTGTCGCGTCGCGCGGCGTTCGTCTTGGAGACGCGAATGTTGGGCGAATTGTCGACGGCATCTGGGAAAACAATGGCAATTCAAAATCAACAATTGTTCGAGAAAACGGGGCATGGTGGAATGAGCGCGAGCGGAGACTTCGCGACCGAACAATGTGCGAGTGGAAAGAGCGCCAAGAGATATTGCTTAGTTTTTGGTTTCTCCCTTAGAACAATTTCCAATTTCCACGGGTCCAAAAATCCAACTAATCTCACCATAACTGGGCGTTGTTGGCGTTGCTCGCTCCTGCTTCGCCCCAAAGTACAGCGGACTGTGCGGACCGGCGCCATCCGCATCCGCCGCACGCGACACATTGCTTGAACGTTTGTACGACTCCTCTGTCGTCGTCTTGCGGAAAGTGTGATGCGATTGAGCACCACCGTTCGGCGCCGGACTCGGAATCGGACTCGCCACCCGCAGTGGCTGGAGATGCACTGGACTCGGCGAACGGACGCGCGAATGCGAGAGCGGACTGGCCACACGATGCGTCGACTGGCTGATGTAGTAGCTGGGCGACGCCGAGTCACGCGAGCGGCTAGCGGCTGTCGCCGGCTGCCGCAGCGAGGACTCGTAGCGTGGCGAAGCGCTGGCCGTGGGCACCGGACTGTGCAGGCGCAGCGGGCTGTGCAGTCGCACGTTGGTGCTGCTGCTGTGCTGGGTCAGCTGCGGCTGCGGTTGCGACTGCGGTTCGTGCAGCAGTGACGACGACGACGAGTATTTTTCGTACTTTTCGCTCGTGTACGTGCTCGTTTTGTTGCTGCTCTTCGTGGTCTCCTGGTGGCGGTGATGGTGATGGTCGACCACATCGGTGTCGCTCTGCGGGCTGGCCTGAAAGTAGTAGTCCGAGTTTCGCGGCGGCGGTGACGTCTTGGCCAGCGGCGATTTGAGCGGAGCCGAGTAGAGCGGTTGCTCAGGTGTGGAGTCATGATGGTGGTGCTGGTGCTGGAGCTGCGGCAACGGTGAGTACGAGGTCTCACGATTGCGCAGCTGAGCGGTTGTTGAGTTCAGATTAGATGTGCTGGAGTGCAGATCGTGCTGCTTGTGGCTGATCGGTGCGGGCGATGTGGCACGCAGTTGGGGCGAGAAAGACTAGAAAGATGGGAGATGATAGAATGACTAAATGAATTGGTCTGAAAACCTTATTTTCCATGAAAACTTATCTAATCTAAGCAAACATTCAAAACATAGTAAGATGGTCACAGAAACACAGACACAGAACACACAGATCTTAAAATCAACTTACATCCAATCGCTGATTGCTGCTATAATACTCCTTCTTCTTGTACAGCGAAGACGACGACGACCGCGACGACTCCTCTTGTATCGGCGATGTCCGCTGCGCTTGACCACGCTGCCTGTTCTTTCCCTCCTCCACCGAGCTCAGCTCCTTCTTCACCGTCCGGAAATCACTTAGATTCGACGCGACCTCCTTCTCGCGCCGCTGCTGATGCTGCTGCTGATTGCCCGGACTCGCCTCCCTGCCCATCGATGGCTCCCTGCTCGCACTCCTCGTCTTCCCCGACCGGCCCTTCGTGCCCACTCGCATAATATACGGCGATCCCTTCACATCGTACCCATTGCAATACACATACACGCGATGCTTGCCATTCTCGCGCGGCATGAACGTCACACGGTACTTATTCTCGGCCAGCCGCTCCACCGACCCGACCAGCGAGCGCTTCTCGTGCACAATGTCCACGTGCACGTCCGCCGGCACGCCGACGCCGCGTGCATCCACCTCGAACGAGTGCGCGCGCATCGGCTGCGCCCCGTCCAGACCGTGCACGGACACGCCGTTCGGATCGAACACGGCGCACGTGAACGGACCGCCCTGGATGTGCCTGCCCTGGTACTGGATGGCGATCTCCCACACGCCCGCCTCGTCGGGCTTGAATATGGCACTGTGCGGCCCCTTGGCCGCATCGACGCTGTTCAGCGGACAGCGCAGCGGCCGGCCGCTCGGACTGAACGCCGTCACCAGGATGTCCGCCGCCTTCGGCGCTCCGGTGGCGTTTACCAGCACCTCGACCAGCGAGCCGAGAGCGCAGGGCGCCATGCCGGGCGGTGGCACGACCACGTGTCTGGGCAGCACGCGGAAGTGATGGCCGCCGAGCTGCTGGCCGTCGACGTCCAGCTGGATCTCGTGCATGCCGTACTTGTCCGGAATGAAGGTGCAGCGGCCGTGGTCGCCGATGCGCACGGAGTGCGAGTGACCGGTCGGCGAGAGGACGTTGACGCGCACGTCACTGAGGTGCAGTGAGGAGTCGAGAAGTTCGACGCGGAAGTGGGTCTGCGGGTGCGGGGGATGGGAAACATTTGGAAATAATATTATATCCAAGGAAATTGATATTATATAGATTTCATCAGAACGAAATGTCCAACTTCCTAAGACAAACAAATTATAATCGCAATTCAAATGCGTATGAACTTGAATTAACCGAATCCAATAGTGTTTGAGAAGATTGTGTATTGTTTTGGGCGCACAGAAGAGTTCACTTGTCCAGCGTTCATACCATGTTGAATATACCAGTTCTCGTCCGATCACTGAAGTCAAGCAACATTGGGCGCGGTCAGTACTTAGATGGGTGACCGCTTGGGAACACCGCGTGACGCTGGTCCTAACTTTTTTTCTTTTGGCCTGTACGTCTGCGAGTTTGCGTCACGTTATTCCTAACATTAACACAATCATAGAATCTACAGTTGGCCGTTTAATAAGTTGTCTCTAAATTGGATGCAATCCCTATCGTATTTCGACAGCCTTTAAAATTCAAGAAACTGTTATTTGTATCTCGACTGAAATAATACAGCTCGGATTATGATTGAAATTCTCATATCTGCTTTTATATTCTCATTCAGGACTCTCACCGGCTCTCCCACCCGTCCCGACGTGCTCTCCAAATGCACCGCCACCAAATTCGCCAGCGGCGGTCGCGGCACCACCCACTGCAGATTCGCCGCATAGGACATGATGCCCAGATGCTCGACGTCGGGCATGGCCATGTCTTTCGGCGCTAGAATGGGCGTGACGCCCAGCTGCTTGCCGGCGGCGACCGCTTTTGTGATGTTCGACTCCCAGTTGTGCGATTGGACGCTCATGCGCTCCGGATCAGGTGCGGGGCCGCCCAGCTGCTTGATGATTTCGCTCATAACGCGACCGTCGTTCCAGTCGGTCTGTCAAATATAAATTGGTCCAATTGTTTTAATCTCCGAATGATGAATAAACGTTTTGCATTGAAGCTGATAATGGCGGTTGAGAGCGACATGGAGATAATCTTCGATTGGTTCTAATAGGTAGGTTTCTCCATAAAATTATGTATGAATATGGTCAATTATGTTCGAAACCCACCGTAAAATTCGTCACCGGCCTGCGCGTCTGCGAGTTCACCCAGCGCATCGTCGCCTTGTAGCCAGGTCCGCCGACCTTCATGAAATACGACAGATACGTCATGCCCGACAGCTCGTCCAGCCACGGCGACGCCAGGTACTCCGGCTCCAGCACCTTGGGCACGCCGAACTCGCGCAGTGCCAAATCCATGGCCGTTTCGCAGTTGCGCACGCTGTGCGCCGGATCGACGGTGCGCCAGTGCGGAAACAATCCCGGCGAACAGTAGTCGAGCAGCGCGGACAGATTGACGCCCGAGTTCCAGTCGGTGGTCAGATTGTTGATGCGACAGTCGGGCAGAGCGGCCTGCAGCCAGGCGAGCATCAGCTTGCGCGGCGGGAACTTGCTGCGGCCGATCTGGTAGCGGACGATCAGCGACCAGATGAGGCCGAGGATGAGTTTGACGTTGCCGTTGACGATGTCCACGTTGCCGATGTTCACCAGCTTGATGCCGTCGCGTTCGATGGCGTTCAGGGCGACGGTGGCGTTCTCGAGGAAGTGATGCTGGTTGCCGGGCCGTCGGTTCCAGGCGGGGCGGAGCGGGCGTTTCTGGAGCACCTCGACAAGGGCACACAGATGGGTGCCGTCGCAGAAGTCGGTGGTGAGGTCGGAGACCTGATCAGGTGGTGGTGAGGAAAGAGTGAATTAATACATCCATATTTTCTGTATTCACGCAATTTGTGAAGAATACATGTCGTTTTTCAAATTAAGGACACGTTCCGAACATCTCGTTTGATTTGTGGATCCTAACTTCAATGGGATTATATTTAAGTTGAACATCTTTCTAAATACTGGTTTTCGTACAGTTAGAAAACATATGTTCTTGTTCTTGGTTCTTATTATCATTTGCTGTTGTTAGCAAATCGAGTTAGCTGTTCCAAATAACACCAGCATAATGTCTAGCCTTCTTTGAAAGACGTTTAGACTTCTGTATTAATGTTAACGGAACGTTGACCTATGGCTCTTTAATTAAAATTAACAAATAACAATGTGTATCTACTAACAAAAAAAGAGTAGCAGGTTGATCTAAAGGAGTGCCATTCAGTGGTGAAACTATAAAGTAAAACAAAGATACTCGTCGAAAATTCAATGCGCCCAGTGGCGGAAGTTATGATCATTATTTGAAGATTGCAATTTCATATGGGAGTATCGAAACATTGTATCTTTGAAAGGCTACAACTTTTCAGAGTGATCTCTTATGACAAAACTGTAGTATATTCCTGTCATCGCCCAAACCTTCTACAATAGTGCATCAACATAAATATCTTCGATATCCGCCAAACGTCATTTGTCCATATCGTACTCGAACTCAATCTTCAACATCTCATCCGTCCAACCTGGGCTTCGATGCAGTATTGCAGAGAGGATTCAGACGATGTAAAACTATACGACCGTTTGTCATGAGGGTTCCTGAAAGGCCCTCCTCGTACTCTTACCTTCAAAAACATCTTGCGAAAGTAAAGGAGTTTTCGTCTGTGATTGTAGGGTAATGTGAGGCAAGTTTTGCCTAAAAAGTTTGGCGATCTCCCACGTCTGTGATTTTGAATCATTTACTAAATGGTAAAATGCAATCGATAGTTCATTTCTCTGGCTATATTGTTGCTAAACATTGTTGCCCTGTATGGTGTATGTGCTTCAAGCTATACTCCAAAAACAGAGAGCATGTTTTTTGACAAGTTGAAAATAGTGGGAGTAAGTTTTGCCTCCAGTAGATTGTGTCCAAAACAATAAAATCTGAGCCGAAAAATAACATATAAGTTTCTTTTATGCTCATTCAAACGAACGAAAGCGATAGAAACCAAGAAATATCATCATGGCCTCTATAATCTGGTTTCGCGTGTGCAATAAAGTGTGATAGAACATTTCCATATGAAAAATGACTATAACACTACATATGTATGTACTACTCCGTTTCAAACAGGTTCGCCACCCCCTGAAATTCGCATTAATAGTATTCGCTCGTCTATTCAGGGACATCCACACAAATCGTAATGATGCAGTTATGTAGAATGAACATCATTATAATGTGTTGTGATTAAATAAAATTGCTTAAGTGTTCAATTAGCTCAAACAATTCCCATATATTTGAAAATCGGTCTTTATGTGGTGCCCT
>JANTBZ010000004.1:613383-637731 GCA_024741255.1 Exechia fusca
AGCTAGCCTCTATTTTAATCATACTGATTCGCTTTCGCAAGGGAGAGAAGCTCCTACCGAAAGTCCAAAGTTCAAAGTTCAATCAAAGCCATTTATGTCGATAAACTTTTTGGCAGGATTTGAACCCTGGACCTCCTGCACCGTAGTCGCGCTGTGTTACCACTTTGCTATACGGCTCGCTTACTTACTATGTTTTTGTCTTAATTTTTTCGAAAGACGAGGATTTGTAGACAATTTCATTCTCTTGCAATTTAGTATCCACACATTGTTTAAGTCAGTCCAGTGAAAAATTTTAGGCTCTATCCTGAACACGAAATCACCGAGCCAATTAGCGCTTGGTTATTAGTTATTATTCAATACATATAAAAACGAAAAGGCCTTGTTTAGGACGTCGTCAGCCGAAGATAAGACTTATGTCACGTACATTTGTGTGTATATGATAGATTAATTTTTATTATACATTCCTGTATCATTGGAATGTTCAGATTATTATAGCTTGTTTCCAAAAAAGACTGCAAACTTAGATAATTGATTTTTTCATGGTTTTTGTCAACTAATTGGGGTAGTATATAGCGTCGGACGTCTCATCGTCGCGTGTACTCACCCTGGAACTCCTTGCGCGCCGCACTCACCGACGTCACAATGTTCGCCACATGACCTAGCACCGTCGCGAACAGCATCAGTCCGAACAGCAGCTGCCCGATGACGAACACGTACTCCGGTTTCGAGCGCGGCCGCGGCAGATCGCCGATCGTCGTCAGCGCCAGCGTGCACCAGTAGAAGCTCTGCAGGTACTGCTTGACCACGTCGTCCGACTCGGCATCGTGGTACACCCACGTCTTCGAGCCGAAACCGTTGTTCTTGTAGATGAGATGGTACAGGCAGCCGTTCCAGTGGAATATCACCAGCAGATAGTGAATGAGCGCCGTCGATCGGAACACGTTTGGGTAGTTGGTGTGCCGCTCGGTGCGGTCCATGAACGCCCAGAACCGGTAGATCTTGACCAGCCGAAACGAGCGCAGGATCGAGTTGAAGCCGATGGACAGGTAGAGGAAGTCGAGCGGCAGCAGGCACAGGCAGTCGATGTAGAAGATTGTGGAGTTCATGTAGTGCGTGCGCAGCTTGCCGGAGTCGGTCTGCAACACGCCGTCCTCCAGGTAGCCGGTGCGAAAGTGGAAGAGAATGTCGACCAGATAGAGAAGGTCGGCGATGTAGTCGAGGCAGAACCACACGACGATCGACTGGGCGTTGATCTCTTGGAAGGAGAAGCGATAGATGATCACCCAGAAGTTGTACAGGAAGGCGAGACTGACGACCATCGACCAGTAGTAGCAGAGGCGGCCGGCCGGATCGAAGACGAACGTCCACTTGGTGTGCGCACGTAACCGGGACGTGGACGAGCAACCCGAGCGGCGTGCGAATCTGATTGGGAGTACAGTACACAGTTTGAGACACATTGGAAGCACATTGACTCGAGATGTCTGTACTGTATCGTCCTCCAATTAATCCTATCGAACAACTCACCTATCCGTGCCGTTGCAGCCGCCGCCCAGATGATTGCCGGCTGCCGATGACGTCGTCGTCGTTGCCGCAGCAGCAGCAGCTCCAGTCCGGTCCGCCTGGGCGCCCTGCAACTGCGTCTGCTGCGACTGCGCTTGCGCCATCAGCATCTGCTGCGGCGTGCCGAGCATCTGGGCGTTCGAACCGCGCGAACCGCCAGCCTGGCTGGGGCCGCCCACCGAGCGGTTCCACGATCCGAGCAGCGGCTGCTCGCCGCCTTTCAGCCGACTGCGATCTTTGTGGTGTGAGCCGCGCGCCTGCTGTGCCGTCGCCGTTTGCTGCGACGTCTGCTGTTGGTGCATCTGCTGCTGCTGGTGCATCTGCATGTGCTGCTGGTGCTGCTGGTGCTGCTGGTGGTGCTGTTGTTGCTGGTGGAGATGATGCTGATGCTGCAGGTCCATGTCGGAGGCGAGCGGATGGACGGAGGTATGCGACGATATCGTGCCGACACCGCCGCCGCCAAGTCCGCCGAGGCCGGCACTGCTGCCGGTGCCGCCACCGCAGCCGCCACCGCCGCCGCCGCCGCCAGTGTTGGTGCCCGCCTGGCTGAGTGTGTCGCGGGACGAGAAGAAACCTTGTTGCGAGATGCTCTGGCCGAGCTGCTGTCGCTGCATGCCAAACTTTGAGGTGACAATATCTATATAAGACAGAATGAGTTATGGCCGGTGCGGGTGCGGATGGGAAGAAAAATGGGTTTCAGATGAAAAATGGGTATGCAAATTGTCTGTGACGATTTAATCTTCGCGAATAAACGCGAACGAACAACTCTTCCTATGGAAAATCCCATCGAACGCTTAATCTGGCGCGCTCAACGCGAAGCTTGCATATATGCATAATAATTAATCAATATAGACCGTACACAAAGCCTCGCGCCGCAGATCCTGCTGCGCAGCCACCCACAGCAATTAATTAAAACCGTTGTGCAATCGCAGCCGTAAATCTCCTGTGCATACAGACGCACACAGCTATGAGAGTGCCAGTACGCACCCGGAGTGAGAGCCCGTTTACATGGAATGCACAGCCGCCCAACCGCAACATAATACACTCTGACAGACCGAAGCCCCTCCCTCCACCCGCCTCCATTCCTCTGGTCCTCTGGCCATGACACCAGACACACAAGCACACCAAGCGACCAGACAAACACGTACACGCACGCACGCACGCCCGCACGCCCGCACTTACCCATCAGATGCTGCCGGCCGGCCGCATCGATGCAATCGATACCCGCACCAGCACCAGCAGCAGCAGCAACAGCCGTCGACGTCGACGCCGATGCAACGGTGGTTCTGCTGCTGCTGCTGTGCTGTCGATGTCTCGGCGGCGCCGCTGTCGCAACATCTCTGCAGCGACCGACGTTGCTGTCGAGCCGCAGCAGCGACGCTGCTGTGGCGGCCACCGTTGCCACGGTGCAGCAGCCAGTAGTGCCCCAACCATCGAAACCAGCTCCAGCGCCACCACCAATGCTGCTGCTGGCCGCACTGTCCACTGTCCAGTGGTCGCAACTCGCCACAGCGTCAGCGGCCATCGTCAATCGGACTGGGACATTGTGGTGGTGGTGTGGACCATGCTGCTGCTGCTCGTAGTGTTGTGCTTGCAGTTGAATTGGTTGCGGCCACTGCTGTTGCTTCTGATGCAACTGCATATGACCATGGTGCAACTGTGACTGTTGCGAACACAGACCAACACAGAACGGCAGTTGGAAGGAACGAGCGTGCTGGCCGGCGGCCGACTGAGCTTGCATTGTCGGAGATGTTGACATCGTTGCGGCGGCGGACGCGGCTGCGTTGTCCGGCCGGCCAAACGTCGACGTCGACGACGACCGAAGCGACGACGATGGACGTTGGGCGCCGCCGCAGCCGCCGCCGGGACCGCCGCAACCACTGCTATCGCTGCCATTTAGCGACAGGCGCGCTATGTCGCTTCGATGCGGCGGCGGCTGCTGCGCTGGATAATCGTTGACGTCGCTGGTGGCCGCGGCGGCGTCCGCCAGCAGCAGTAGGCTGCAGTGCGGAAACGGCAGCTGCGCCAAACGATGGTCGAACGCCGAGCCGGCGTTGTCGTTGTCGGGATGGGGTGGCAAATCGTTTGCGACTGCATCGTTAGAGTGGAGACTGCCTGAAAGTATAACCAAACAGACGATCGAGCGCGTTCACAGCGCATACGCAAGAAAGAGCGCAGACACATGTGCGGCAGAAAGGCGCAAGCACAAACACACACAGACGTCGCATCACATTAGCACACTGTGCGTGAATTCAGCAAGTGTTGGTGTGTTGGTGTGTGTCGCGGGGATCATGTGTGTGTTTGGGGGAGTGTAGTGTGCGTGTTGAACGCAAGCATACAGCAGGAAACAGAGAGAGAGAGGAGGGCGGGGGGACATCGAACGTTTGTGGGGGGTGAAGCGATGAAGTGAAGCGGGTCATTTGTGTTATTTTCGTCTGTGCTGGTGCAAATGCTGGATAATGGCATACTACTATACACAGAGAGGGCAGTCGCGCGAGGTCGAAGGCGAAAGAGATAGAATATAGGCGAGTTAGCGCAAAGACACACATGATACACTGAGTGAGCGTACAGACACACTAACGAAGTTATACTACTTGAACAAAGATTCCGGAGATCAGCCGAGCTCTGGCTCAGATAATATGATGCGAATGGTAAAGAACGTATAAAAATAAACACCGTATCCTCACAGCAACCACCACCGCACCGACCTCCATCACCGCAACATCAACAAAACGCCGAAACCAATACGCAATAATGGCCTGGATAAACAAGACAGCCGGGCCCCGGGATTCCTAATGTGTGGTGCGCGCACGCGGATGACAATCTAATCACATTTCGATGGAGCCGATGCGTAGGCGGGCAGACGTTAGACACAACACATACACATATAAATGCATGAGAGATACATACACTTAGTGCGGCGTCACGATAATCTTGCACGAAAAAAGGGGACGGATTATAAAAGGAAATGCAACATAAAAACCACCACCCAGCTATATAAAAAAAATAAACAGCGAATATTCACTGGCTGGTAACGCGACCGCGCGCGCGTGTGATAATGATAGATGACATGGTAATGGCACCAGCAGCACATCCTGTGCCAGTTTCTTTTTGTTTCCGCACCGTAACAGCGGATGATGATGATGGCTGTGCGACGACAACGATGAGGCGTTATGATGCTTGTCGTGTTGCACACACAGGCGAGCCCGCGAGTGTAATGGGTGTGGGTGTGTGTGATGCACTAGTGATGTTTTTGCTGCTGCGACAGACAAATTGAATGATATGACGATAGATGTAACAATATGCTGTTCGATAGCAAAAACCGGAACGGATGGCTGGAATACTGTGGCAAATTTGTATATACTAGGTATAGGAAAAACGCAGTCTAATGGATTGGTATGCGGAACATTTCAGGTTGACCAAACATAATGTTTACAAGTGGAAGTGGTGGTTAATGCGACCAGTGAGCATAAAAGCACATTGATTGTGTGTGCCTGTGTGCGGTTTCGTTAGTTAACGAGCGCTCGTGTGTGTGTATTTGTGTGTGTGCATCAAACCACCATCGATTGGTCAAATGCACTGAATTGTTTCTATCGGTGAATTGTGTCGTAAATTGCATTGGCAAACATCGCACACGCATGCACTTAACGAGGCCATATTTGATCGTTGACATGCGCATACCATCGCATCGTGTACATGTCTCACCGCATGTGTATCGGAATGGCAGCGAACTGGTGAGTGTTTGAATGGTCAGGGTGTGAAAGTGATGTGGTTGGTATCATATACATCAAGGTGTGATTGGTATGAAACGATATTTTCGATCCAATTAATATACTGATATGGAAAACATATATTGTACACAATGTCTAATGACAACCAATAATACTAAAGTAAAACCTCCCTAAGCCAGGATCGGGAAAATTTGCTCGGTCCCGAGAACCTACAACACGATTTATATGAAAATCGACCTCTGTAAGCTCTCTGAGCCAGAATTGGAAACCACTGTAAAAAGGATCAGCGCGCTCGTTCTAATTTTTTGCTCCCTGTATTTCTTAAACTTACAACGAGTATAGACATTAAACATGTACATTTTATGTGTTAACACTAATGCGCCGTTGGCGTCTACATAGTTTATTTTTCCTACTTTGAATGGCGACAGGACGTAAATGGTTGATCAATACGAGCTGATACTGTTGCTATAACATTTTTTGCATGCTCTTTGAAAACGACATATTCATCACCACCGTTAGATGTCGCTAGTGGGATTTACAACCAATCTTACGAATCCTCCGTTCAAGGTCAAATTAACCCTGCATCGGAAACGACCTGTAGTGGAACGCTGTAACTTGTGTGGTAGACGTAAGTCACACGTTCCACACGTTCCACATGTCAAATCGTATGGAATTCTTGCTGACTCGACATCTGTAGGTGAACGCTGTAACTTTTGTGTTAGACGTAAGTCACACGTTCCACACGGTCCACACGTCAAATCTTATGGAATTCTTGCTGACTCGACGTCTGATTCGACGTCGACTTGCTCTCACATTGCTTACAGCGTTCCACTACTGATTCGACGTCGACTTGCGTTCACATTGCTTACAGCGTTCCACTACTGAAATATGCGCACATTCGAGTCGCGGTTTTTACACACCTCCCGGCTTAGGGAGGTTTTACTGTAATATGAAGTGTACAAATCATACAACCAAATGGGCGGAAAATAACAAAAGTCTCGAATTCACCCAATCAGACCCCATAGTATACATTTGGCTTTGCCAATGTAATATCCGCCTCGCTCGATGTGCGGAGAGTGGTCCGGAGGCATCAGCATCGGGTGACAGGGTCGGACATCAGCATCGGACACTAATTACAGTTGTACGGGCCCCGAATGGGCGAGTGCGCGCCCGAAACGGTGATGCGGCTATTCCGAATCGGTTCACTTGACTGGGCAAACTCATCGGGTTCATGCATGCACGAATGCGGGCCTAATATAACTGCCGTTTATGCGATGTTATGTTGTCGCAGTGCACACACACAAACACACATGCACACGCACTGCGTGAGTGTATTGTCCTCCTTGGAATTATGTATTCGCATAATAACAACTTGTGATTTGTGTGTCGCACTATAATACAGTAATAACTATAGCGTGCAACATCTTGGCGGGCCGCATACATCTCGACGCATAGGCCGACGAACACCCACTCACCAGATATCGCACGCGTGTGATTTACGGTGGTTATTCAGCGCATTTACCAGACGCTATCGCGCAGATAGATATTGATTATCCAGACCGATATTATATATGTAAGCACACTTGAGCGAACAGTTTTGCACCATGGAGTCGTATTGTATGTGTGCGTGTAAGCGCGAAGCCAACTCTCTTCAGAGAATCATGAATCAATTAATGTGATCCTATTAATATTACGAGTTTGTTGTGCGGCGTTCGCTTATATGGTGTGTAGGAGAGTGCTCAGCCTCAGCACCATTATGGAATAATATACATAGTACAGATGACTGCTGTACACAGCGATTGCACATCACGTTCACGGAATGCTCGAATATAATATCCTTCGATTCACTAATTATACCTACTATTAGCGAGCAGCTCACTCAACTATGTGCATTACGAATGATTTTATCACGAAAATGCATTTGAAATTGGCAAACTGCTTTATAGTATATCGTAGAGTTGTATCTTCGCTAGGACAGCACATTTGTTTGTTATTGAATAATTATATCTTCCACCATCAATACGCAGCCTGAATAAATTCGATCCGGGACCTTGGACAATAAAATCCAATAATACGTGTTTGGTTGTTCCATACTACCTTTCGGAGACAGCGTCTCGGTATTGACAACTTAAAATTGAAGTTCATGATTGTCTCGTATTTATTTTTATTCAAAAACACCCCGATCGCGAGTATCTCAGAAATGTGAAAAAGGAATATTTAGTCACTAATTTAAAACGTAACGTGTGCTTGCGAGGCTTAAATATGACATGATTAAATTATAGGTAGGTCTACCAAATTGGAATTGCATGTAGACCAAACATCATTCTATCAAATTATGAAAATTTCGGATGAAAACATATCATCGGTTTCCTAGAACGAACAAACGATTTCATATGCATATTACTGGTATTCTGTCGAAATGTGTGCAGAATATAAAATAATGGCATTGGTGATGGGTATACTGCGAATAACACTAGCCCACAAAAGTCAACTTTTAGAGAGATATTGGTTTATGATTTATGAATTATGAATCACACGTATTTTCATGGTATTTAAAACATTGAATCCATAACTAGGCATTTCATCAAAAGTATGGTGAAATAAATATTCTAGTAATAATATATTGATCTCACTATATTGTGTTTCACTTAAAATTCTATAAAATTATAAATAATCTTCCGAATTCCACCAAACTTTTCCCTATGCATCAAGTAGTAAGAGGCACACATAGCTTTTTTCGGAATTGATCGGAGTTGTATTTCAACATACAACCCTGAATGATCACAAACACAGACGCCTTTTTAAACCACCCTGCCATATGTATAATATCAATAATAAATGTTGAGTAAAACGCAAAAGAAATTGTATTAATAAAGCGGGAATATTTTCGTTGTAGGCTTGTGTAATTCATTGCCGGTATTCGATATGCTCAGAGTTCGACGGACGTTTAATTATTATTTTTCACACGGATTTCCGAATCTAACTCGTCTGAATTACTCCATGTTTCACTATTGACATGATCGAACATGTAAAATAAAATCCAAAATACCGTTTAAGTAACACTGATGTCACTCTGCAATTCGACCCGATTTAATTAATTCAAGTGGCCATCGAGGTAAATATTATTGTTATTGCAAAACCAGAGTATCTGAAATTAAATCGACAGAAAATACTTTAAAATATCAACGAAGAGCCATTCAGTTAAGATTTTATTTGATCTGACCAAATTAAAGTGACATCGGCAGAGTAGACACACACACACACACACACACAAAAACAACACACACACAGACACACATGGACACGATGTTGACATGTCTGCTGCTTTGCAGCTGATTGCACGCGTTCAAACGACAAATGTCCGATAATGCCCAAGCGGCAAAATCAACACAGACACACACACACTCACAAACAAACAGACACATCGCGAAATATAGAAATGCGATGGACGTTGTGTGTGTGTGTGTGTGTGTCTTTCTGCACATTGTCGCAGTCCCATTTGGTACAGCAGTGAACCGCACACACCGTCCCCGTCCCGGTTTCTCTGTGTCTGTGTGCGGTCCTGTTTGGGTTTCCTCTCTGGTGTCGTTGTGTCGCTGTCGTGGCGGCCACGAGACACCATTCCATTTGAGAAAGCGCATTGTTTGTGCGTCCAATGTGTGTGTGCTGGGCTGGCGAAATAGGGAGCGCATTGTGCTTCGGTGTTTGTGCACCCGGAGAAAAGGACCATTCGTCGGCTCGCGCGTTTGTATCGTTTGGGGACACAATGCCCAGAGCACCGCCGCACACACACACACACACACACAGGACACACATACACACACAGACAACAACAAAAAGAATTACATCATTGGTACTCAGCATCCCCAGACGTTTGTCCGTGTGTTCCTTGTGTGTGCCATCTTATACATTCCGCTCGCAACTCCGGCGATGCAGCAACATCACACACAAATCCGCAAAAGACAGTAAAATATTGTTCTGTTCGTTTATCTGCCATAATGTTATTCATAACAATCGTTGGCACGTGCTAACACACCCACACAATAATATATTTCACACACTCACACACATCCTCACATCTACCTTCAACAAACATGTGTGTGCGTGCGTGTCTGCACACAATTTGATCAACTCGCTTCACTCCGGCAAACCGTTATCTCACCGCATTGAATGGAAACACGTCGGCACACTGCCACCACTCGTCGGCTACTCTCGCCGAGCCAAGCCGTCGTATTTGCCATTGCTATTTTTGATTTATCATTCACCGTACAAACATAGCAGCACACATACTCCATACGTCTGAATGAACACTCGCGCGCAGAGCAAACACATCCGCATAATAATAACTTTACCATAGACATGCTCGCTGTGTGTGATAGCAGTATACGTTGTATGCCGAAGCGCCAGTGAAAGCGCCTCCAATCACGGTGGCGGCAGAAGCGGCGGATGAGACACGATAAATCGTCGTCGTTATTATCATGCCAATGCGGCTGGCTGCAGCTGCTGCTGCTGCCGGTGCCGCATTCGCTCTTGTGTATCAACCTAAGCGCGCCGGGCAAACACAATTTATAACAGCATGGAATACGGGCTGGGGAAAAAATGACATACTACAGTTTGTGCCAACAGTTGCAATGTGCACTGCGCACTGCTGCTGTACACGTTGCCAAAGGCATCACACACACATTGACTGACTGTGTGCTATGCTGCGCAGAGCAATGCACCGTGCACCCGTGCTCTCGCGCACATCATATTGCATGGCGCATCGCGTGAGGGGCTCTCTCTCTCGCGCTGGTATCCATTCAACTTCGGCAACTCCGCGCGCCTAACGCACAAACTCGCATTCCATTCACACGGGCCAAACGGATGGTGCGCACGCGAACGCAGACATTCGAGCGCCTAATCGGACAACGTCCTCGATTATGTGCTCCACATTACTGGGGTGCAGCAACTAGCTGGGTACCTAATGGGGATGCAACGTGTACTAGGATCATACCAATGAGATTGCAAAAGCGGTGCACGCAGAGGGTGAGGCTCAATGGCCCAATTGATCCTATATTTCATGAAAGCATGTTATAATAAATTAACCGCATGCGTTTTGAACCAAATTGTGATCGTGATTTCCTGTTGAGCCAAAGGGAATACAAGTTGCAGTACATTCATCATATTGGCGATTTGTTCTAGAAAATGTACTATATTCAATCGTTGACTAAACGGATAGTAAGTGGAGTGATGTACGATACATGAAAAACCCATTGATAATTGTCACCAAAGACTCTAAAAGCGCGTGTCTTACTTTCCTTTGTTCAATTGAATTCCAGAGCCCTGGATTTTTGTCGATTGGAACTCTTCAAAATCCTGACGTTGAACGACATTATAAAAAAAAAACAAGATATCTTCCATGAGCCAATTTAAGACTCTTGATATGAATTTGACAATTATATCGATTGCATATCGTTACAGATGTCAGAACCATTGAAAAATGTTTTCGAATATTTTTGACATTGACTCTACAACGAGATATAGCCTACTAAGAACAATTTGCAATCTCAATGGTATGATCCTAGTATATGGTAGTAAACGTAACGAGCGGCTCAGAGCTCAGACCATGCTGTGTGCACGATGCCAGATGCGCCAGCTTTTCAACTGCAACAGAAGCGCGTTGCAAAGTAAACACACACACACACACACACACACACACACACACACACCGAGTACCGACTCTCTTTATTGGCACCCCCGACCGACGCATTTACAGGCGCCTGCGTCTTGCCAGCCATCCAGCCAGCAACTGCAAAGATATCGGGGGTCATTATGGCACAGTGGAGTGCACAAAATGTTGCTATGCTGCGGCAGTGCCATCGTCGTCCTCTTCGTCGTCGGAGAGTGCGCATACATTGTTCATTCGGCTCTGTCTGCGTACAGACGCGCTCGCGGACAGGCCACTTCGGTGGAATCGTGCAACATTTAATAATATATTGCCCAGCTGGCTGGCTGGCTGGCTCTGTCGCTGACTGCAAATGTGCGTGCGACCATTCGCGTGGCGCTTCGAAAACATTGTAACGCAGAGCGTGCGCACGTCGACGAAAAAAGTAAATATGCAATATGAAATATGTATGCGCCATTGCGCGCATGAGCAGTGATGGGTGCACTTGGCGCTGCCGCGGGTGCGCCAACGATGCCGCTGTCTGTCCGAGAGAGAGTCGACATCCCCGCCGCAGCCGCCGCCACCACCAGTACAATGTCCGACATGCGCGCACGCGCATGCGGTTCAGTGGTTCGTTCGCGCGCGCTGGTGTACACATTGTACACGTGAGCTTGGCGCGCGCGCGGCGGCGCACATAAATCAAAATTGAATTTATGGTCGTACGATGCTGGGTGGTGGTGATGGTGGCTGCCCGAACACTGGCGCACACACATACACACACACACATAGTATTCATGACCGATGGCGTGTATGTCCAATGCGCAGGTCATGGTTGTTTCGTTGGATGCACCCGGGTGCAAAATTGTCTAGTACCATGAGAGCCAACCGCAGGGCTGCCTAATGGTTTGCGCGGAACCCTGGCTAATGATCGATTGAAGCAACACGGGAATGATGCCATAGATAAATAATTGTATGAACATGAACACAAAACCATATTTGTATATGGTATTGTTTTTGGTCATTCATACGTTTAACCCTCTAGTGCACACGACTCCGATTCCACTGAACAATTAAACAAATTTGTGTTGAGATAAAACAAAATAACGGCAAACAAATAAAAAAAGCATTTCTACATCCAAGAGTCAACATTTTATTTTGTACGAAAACGAATACTACGCATATGACGCATGCATAAAAAAGAAAGCACATGTCCCACAGCATGGGCTACAGTTCGAACTCTGACTTTTTTCCAAGATTTTTTCTTTCTAATGGTAGCTGACAAACGCCCGAAGACAATAATAATTTATATATGTCATTTAGACCATTTTTAATATTTTGATTATATTTTTGAAAAACGTTTCCATAAATTTGACTTTCAGGCATACTTTCAGGCAGTCCGAACTCACTACGTCGAAACAGTTTATTGCTTATTGTTAAGGCTTATTGTCAGCTTCAAGAAACAAAACAAAAATCTTGAACGAATTGTAAGGTCTTCGAACTGGAGTCTTTAAAGTGAGGTCCGCATGTAGGCGGACTATTTGTATGTCGGAAGTTCACGAATACACTACTCGATAATAAATATCTGGTGATTTGTACAAAGCCTAATATTGAAAAATATATAGTTGAACGAAATTTGATCGCTTGGCATTTCTCTGACTCGGCTATTGCCCAGTGTGCCGTACCCTTTAAACGGGCCTGGTCAACCGGCATTCGCTGGACTTGCATACATACGATGGTGTTTTGTGCACTTTGTGCACCATTGGCACTTTGGGCAAATACTGCGACCAGCCACAAACACACACACACACACACACACTCACGCACACAAATATCTTCGATACGTGTTCGCACTCGTGCTATTTGTGCGATTGCGTCCAGCAACCCTGACCGGAACGACAACATCTGCATGCGGCATCCGACTGCAGCTTTGCACACATTTGCTGCTCAATGCTGAGCATTGGCACATTGGCCGTTTGACCGGCACTTTTCGCGCAACGCGAATAACGAGCAGTGCAAAAAACGCACCCGTTCGGATTATCGTCCCGTCCCAGGAGAAAAAACATTCACCCATATTTTGCTGTGCGCAGCCATTATTTACCAACAGAACCTCAAACTCGAACTCGCTTTTCTGAATGCAAAAAAAACACGAACGCTCAAAGCAACGTTGGGGCACTTGTGTAATCTGGTCACGATCATTTGTCAAAACGTAATTCCGTAGAAATAATCTCAACTAATGGACACAGTGGTGGTGGGCTGGCGCATACACACACACGCACACGCAATAAGGGTTGCAGCAGCAGCAGCAGCTCGAGGCGGCCGGAGCGCAGCGCCGGCAAACGCACCGGACAGTCGTCCGCTGCCGGCGCCATCATTCGTCCGATGTCAGACGCAAACAGCACAATAACAAAAAAACGTGAACGCACATGCGTGTGTGTTTGGATGTGCAGACCATTTGATGATGAGACACGTTGCCATCGCAGTGGCTCATATATTTTTTGAGCGCCGGTCAGTGGCCTGGCGTTTTTTGTTGGACGTGCCGAGAATCGTTGTGTTAAAATGTAATTGTACTAATGGAATTGTCCTGGCGGCGAATCTTTAGGAGTTATACAGGATGCGTCACTTTTGATGAAATATCGAGTAATTTTGACATTTTCCAGCCGATTCCTGTACAATTTGATTGAACGAGTTTTCGGACAAACCATCGAGTAAGTAGCGAAAAACGAAATATGCTGCAATTTTCATTTTTTGTTTAGTTTGGTCGGGTGTGATCTCTCTGGACTCATTGTTGTGAGATTCTTTGGAAAGAAAATTGTACGCCACTGAGCCGCAAACCATAGACGAGCTCAAAGCAAACATCCGTGCAGAAATGATCGCCATTCCGCCCGAAATGCAGCAAAAAGCATTTTTTTAAATGTTATACCAACATATGGCCATATGTTGGTTTTAAATGAAACAAAAAATTATCTTCAAAATCGGCTGGAAAATGTCAAAAATATTCGATGTTCTCAAAGCTCAATCAAAAGTTGCATACCCTGTATAAGTTGAAGTTGCCGACGAATACGTCTTTAAAAATTAAAAAACATCTTTCGGACAGCTAGATAATCCGGACAGAACATAATCAACTCAACTCGACAGATAAAATTCGACAGCATTAGCAGTATAGTATTTGAATGCATCGTGAATTTTTTCCATAGTGTCGTAATGTCAACTGGGATCTATTATGAATACTTTAAGATGAATAAGTATTTCAGTATGAGTTCCAAATTTCATGTCTACTTTTTCTGGCTTAAATACGTGTTTCTTCGATTAATTAATCATCAACATTAACGTGATAGAAGCCTATTATATCGCAGGACCGCAGGACGCTTCGTCATTGAACGACGGTTTCAATTAACATACACAAATAGCCCCGTAATAATAATATCAGTGCCAGGCCTGCAGTACACAACTGAATTTAAATACTCTTAGCTCTATGTTCAATTCCGTTCTACTATATCGTCAGATGTAAATGTTCAACTGTCAAAAGTCAACCATTCCTACCTCCATCGAGTCAGCGTACACTCACATACATCCGAAGCATTCAAATGGCTTACGCAAGGACCAAACAATTGTTCCAAGCCATTTCAATATATACCTGAAAGCCAGACATAGTGCAGAGCACAAATCAATGCGTAGTTGATGCGGACGGATTTACACATGTTTCCATTCGGGCGACACGAGCTAAGACCTACACTGCCCCATTACCTAATTCATGCCGCCCAATTAGGCTAACAATGAACGCAACGTTGGGCTGTGTACTGTGTATGTTCGAACCCAGGCGCCGTACCTGTTCGATGTGTATCGTATTCCGTATGGCCTTTTGCAGTTGCAAAGGCAAATAATAAGCCTCAATTTCAGACCGATAGGCGACGCACATCTGACATGAAAATCCCCGAACCAGGCAAATTTGACGCGGTCGATGAGCTCGCTTTCGCAGCTGTTCGTTGCTCAAACCCAACCGCACACGCAAGCCGCATCGTTTTTCCGTCCCGGGCTCTCCGGAGCCAACTCGGGGAGTGTGTTTGTTCGCGGTTGCGACAAACGCGTCGCACCGACCGGATTAACGTATGCAAATCGTGCGAAAGTGCCGTCGACTCAAGATGGTTTGTCTGCCGGTGCTCGTGTGGGTATGTGTGTGTGTACGTTACGAGTATGTGAGTGCGGTTACGTCAGCATACGCACATCGTCTGTGTATGTGTCGAACTTCAGATTGTGCTTGTTTGCTCACTTGCTTGCTTTAACTACACAAGTATTATACATTTCAAGTAGCAGCTCGAGGAGATGTCATCCAAACACACGGCACACACACACGCACACCATTAGGGTAACGCCTCCCGAACGTCGGAAAGACGATATTATTAATTGACTGGCACGGCGTAATCGAGTTTCACGTACACGAAATTGTACATAGCATATGGGGTCCGGTAAGTCGGTGCGACGAATGTCGTCGTCGACTTCGTCGTCAGCAGCAACGTCAACTTCCTCTCGTCTTCGCCGGCGGCACGGAACAACACACATGTATGTATGTGTTGAACAAGGCGTTGTATGTTGGGCAGGCACGCAAATAATGACCATGCCATAAATTGAAATTTAATGCCCGGCTGTTTGTACACAAATAGCCTGTGCATTGCGTTTACATCACGGCGCACGGACGGATTCTCGGTTTAGTGTTTGCAAGTATATTAGCAGTGTCCACACACACTCACACAGTCGCCGAGTCAACAAATTAGAACATAATATGTAAGCACATACTCACTCTGAATACAGCTTTACAAATTCGTAATAGGGTTGATGTACTGTACCGAGTTAAATTCGATTATAATACTATCTTTATTGCAAATCCTATCAGGTTTAATTGCGTCCAAGTGTAGTATGGTAGAATGTATTCATTCTTCATTCATTCGTCTGAAAAGAATTAGCTGATTTGATTTGAAACTCAGAGTATCCAAAGTCCGGGTGTAACCTAAAGATTTGTTGGCCAATCTTCTCTTCTCGAGTTTTTCACAAAATGATATAATCGACCAGCTAATCACTAGAAATGCTGACATCCGTCCCATACAATATCGTTACATCTGTGCCAATGTATCGAAATAAATGTTGTAGCCCGCGTTCGAACAATGTTATAAACGGACAGCATCGTCCGTCGTCGACATCGAGATGTTCACTGCTGTGTATGCTGCCACACTGAAACACAGTTCACCGCCATCATTTCGCCCGGCGGTACGCCCACTGTGAATGGCTTTCAATTTATCCACCATCAATGCTATGACAATAAGCGATGTTCCTTGATTTATGGCTACAACATGGGCACGCATACTAGTACACACATTCGTCGTGTACGTACACGGGGACTCCTTCGGTCGAACCGGACCGGAAACGACATGTGATTTGCGGTCAACCGTATTCCGTATTTGAACCAAATGCCGTCGTGTGTGTCTGTGCGCATGTGTTTGTGCAATCAGAGGCGAACAGCTGCGACCGGGACCATCGGCCATCGTTCGGCCAAACCCATCAGACGCACACACGCACACACGCAAACCAGTGCGGCGCCCGGCGAGAAAAAGCGGTCCACCACCAGATGCTAACCAAACGTGCGCGTTGCGTTGCGTTCTGCGCATCGGCCTGCGTCTTGGGATCGCGAGCGCATCCATTTGAGATAATAAGCGAACGTGATCTCGATAAAATGCGCACTGCCAACCGGACCAGCGTCGGGTCAATATAAACTGCCGCCCTCTGGTTCGTCGTGCAACTATACCATTTCGTGTATATCGAAATTGTCGTCATCGCCCCCCGACGAGAGCAGTCGGTTGGAGCACGTGTTCGAAAACGCACACATATGCACACACACACACACATTCTGGATAGTGAGCAAGTGCTCTCAGGGGTGGATTCTAGTCGGATACAAGTCGGAGCAACATTTGCCACTCGAATCGGCTCCCAATGTTGTCTGTCTGTCGTCGTCTGCGTGCTAGCTTGCACTTGGGAAAAGCACGAGGATTCCAGACCAGTACAGTGCCGAGTTGAAATTGCACTCTCGCCGCACACTCGAACTATTTGATTTGCCAGATCCAATACGGGGGTAGAATGGAAATCGCATACACCCGAAAAGATGATGTTTTCACGGCGACGAACGTCGACGTAGAATTTTCAATTATCTCCTGGTGCACTGCACACGTTCAGCTCGCTCGTCACACCCCCCCGACGTAGTCGTCGTTATTAAACAACACTTATTGTTCATATCGGCAGTGTGCCAAAGTTTCGTTGGGCGCGCGCACACGCT
Organism: Exechia fusca; assembly: GCA_024741255.1. Classification (NCBI taxonomy): domain Eukaryota; kingdom Metazoa; phylum Arthropoda; class Insecta; order Diptera; family Mycetophilidae; genus Exechia; species Exechia fusca. The sequence continues at coordinate 630,638 of JANTBZ010000004.1, forward strand.
GAGCAACCGGCGTTAGCGAATCTGTGTCACCTGAACAAACAGCTCGAAACCGCCGCCCTCGTTTCATGCGCGTGAGCGTGTTGGGTTAGCAGAATCACTAGCACGAACACAACACACACGCGGTACGCGTTGGTTCGCGCTCGTAAAGTGTACATGAACATATACTACATTTTATGAAAAGTCTCGGGACAAACTATGAAAGAACAACATTTTTGATGGAAACTTTTGTTAATCCTTTACTAAGTTTAGTTTTAGATCGATAGCCTCAAATCAACATCTCGATCACCTTCAAAAAGTATTCGTCGCTATACCTTGCAAAATGCTCTTTCCTCTCGATTCAGACTGCCTCATTGTTACGTGGAGCTACCATTTTGATTATGAAAATATTTGGTGCCCAAATCGAAGGTGCAGAATAGTTTCAAAAAATTGCAAGATTTTATTTCTGCTAGGGCAGACCCCAGATATCATTTTCTCAAGACATCTTTTGACTCCAGCGACTTCTACGTATCAGAAATCAGTGTTTTTATAAAATTACTTCCAAACTAATGACAGTTCGGTTATAAACATGGCTGGCTATAATATTTCTTTAATCAATAGTAAATTGTGATCTTATCATAAATGTTGTTCCTTCATGGAATGTCCCGGAACTAATCGGCCCATGTAGTACACGTCTCCGCACATACGTAGCTGAGCGAATGTTGCGAATGTTATTTAGGATTCACATTTAATAAAACGTTTTCAACACTTTCGCACGCCGTGTGTGTGCCGTATGTGTGCTGATTTCCTTAATCACATTATGCCACACTGCGCGTGGAAAGACCCCAGAATTTGACTCTTCGCTCCACCTGGCGCAACCCTCTGGTGTGTGTGTAGTACGGACGACGTGATTTAGCTGGGGTTACGGTGAATATATACGGAATGTAGAGAACACAGTGCTCTCGTGTGATTGATTTGGGCTCGTTTTTCCTATTTTGTCTCGTTGTTACTTTCAATTTGTTCAGAGTTGAATACAATCAATAATGTTATGGATCGTAATTGACATGTAGAATGAAGTATCATCAAATATGACCCACATTAGAACCTTCTACTTTATATAGGTATGTGAGAGCGCTCACATTACAGTGTACACATGAACACATTTCACACACAAAATACCGTCGAAACGTGCTCGAATATAATGTCGAAAATTTATTTGCACGTCGTCGCGCAGCCGCGTTTTATGCGTCCCTGTCGTGGTCGTGGTCGTTGCCGCCACGTCGTCGGTGTCGTGCCATATCGTGCAGCCGCACGACGCGTGTTTGCTTGCTTGCACGAGTGGTATGCGTGGCGAAACATAATCCGCGCACTCACGCACACACACCGAATCAGGTGAAACTTAGACATTTCGCAGTTTCAACGGCGGCAGAGTTCATAAATTGAAGGAGTGGGCTTTCGCTGCCGTCGCGAAGTGGGGTGTGATGCTTTGACGTGCGTCGTCGGCGCCGTTTGCAAGGCCTACGGCAGATTGGCTACACGGCTTGTCGTTGTGGGCCACCGGAAAGCATGTGCATCTCTGGACGAAAATGGGAACCCAGGGAAAACGGGCGTGCGAGTGTGCGCATTGTATATGATGAGACAAACACACACACACAGAACTCAGGTGTATCACATAAGCAAACACGCACGAAGTCTTGTTTACACGCGCGGTGGCGGCATGCGTGTGCAAATATTACGACCTGAACGTGTGTGCTCTGTGCGGTGTTCGTGTGAGTTTATGTTTGCTGCACGCTCAGCAGCGCTCGCATCAGCAGACACTGCGGTTTTCGGTATGCGCGCGTACGCAACACACTAACACACACGCACACATGCGCAAAGTTCGAGCAATTGCGCGTCTGCATATTAAATGACACCAGCAGCAAAGTAATGGATGAAACGAGCGAACGCAGCGATGTGCGCGCATCTCAACATTTTATGTGTGTGTGATGTGTGTGTGTGTGCGTGTAGGTGGCTCTCAGCCACCGTCGCCGCCCTAGAGCACACACACACACACACATATAGCACACACACAGAGTAGAGTAATTCCACGGTGTGTTTGTGTTTCAGCTCAAGTGCGGGTATGTTTACAAATGTCTAACATTATAACAGCCGCAGCGATGCTCTGTGCTGCTCTGTGCGACACTGCTGGTGCTGCTGCTGCTGCTGCTGCCTCCGATGCTGCTGCGCCATCATCAGCATATCGCTAGTCTCGAGTGTGTCGGTGTGTGTGTCTGTGTGCGTGACGACAGCAGCCAGAGAGTAGAAGCCAAGCACGAAATCTAATTTCGAATGTGTTTAGTGAATAAGCAACGACGACGACGCACAGACGCACCTCGAACGTGCGAAAGCACTCGCGCTTTCTGCTCATGTGCGAACGTGATTACGTTTCGTATCATTACATATTTATGAATTAATATTCAAATGCCTGGGCAAATTGCGTGCGCGAAATGGGCGCCAATTGCGGGGCGCGCGGAGGGCGCCGACAAGCCATTCGCGTGTGCGAATGGAATAGCAACTCGCCGGGGAGCGCGTCGCGTTGTAATGACGTGCAATTTGTACGTGTGTGTGTGTGTGAGCGGGTGCGTGTGTGTGAGAGCGAAACTTTGTACAGAATCAGAATGGTCCACAAACACAAAAACACATTTTACACCAACGCACACGTACACACACAAACACACGAATATCGTGTGAGTGCGTGCATGGACCTGAGACGTAATGGGCGAAAATATATAAAGTTGAAATGGTGGCCATTTAATGGCCAATTGCAGGTGCTGGCTGGGTAGGTTCGGTCGAAAGTTTTAATCACTTGAAGTTGGATGAGAGTCGCGAATTATAACCACTCTCTCTCTGCCTGTTTTTCGGATTGCTCAATGGACAATGTACGACGACGACGACGCGATTGACATGCGCTGCTAAACCGCTCGGATTTGTTCAAATTCAAAATGTCCATATTTCACGTTTCATGTTCCCGCCGTTTGCCTCGCCGCAAAAACCGGTCTCATATTGCAATCAATTCAAAATCAATGCGGATCAAATTGTTTGTGTATAACGATATCCTCGTCGTTCAGTTGACTAGGCGCGCACAATCGCAGCCGTTTGGGGCTTTCGCCGAGCTGTCAGCAGAAATATTGATTTCAATCTCGTGTTACACACCGGCGTATCTTTGATACGAGGCGCGCATCGACTGACAAAAAACCGCCGTCGCCGACGCCGCCGTCTTCACGCACCGCCGACGCGCGCACAGCATCGGCGCGTCGGCGGTTCACACGGCGCGAAAGTGTCACTCATCTGGAAACGGGTCGCTTTTGCACGTACCACACGAGATTGAAACGGGTCGATTGATGGAAAGCGTTTGACGCACTATACTATGTGTACATGTACTCATGCACACGCGGCCTAAAAAACAGCGTGTGGCGCGTCGATTATTCGGCCTCGTTCTGGTATGCTGTATACTACACTAGCGGAACAAATTAAAGGATATTCATAAAGGGAGCTTTATTTTCGTTTTCATTTCGTTTCGGAGTCGGACCTACGGCTACATCAAACTTGATTTTTTTAGTTTCGTGAACTTGTTATCGTTTTTTTAAAGCCACGTGTATTGTGCAATCGTCGTGAATACAATGAGTAAAAATAATAATTGCGACACAAATTCAATTCAATAATTTCCTTGACATTTGTACCGCATCGGTTGATTTCCCCGAAACCGTCCAGAAACCCGTTTTTCACTGTTTTTTTAAGTTCTTGCTGAATGAAAAATACATTTTTTCCGACAAAATATAAACTCATCTTCACAGAGATTTAATTGAAGTTTTCAAAAGTCTTCATCAATCAATTGAGCAATTTGTGGTTGCTGAGATATTGATGTTCAAACTCAAAATTTCCCATTTCCATTCAAAGTTCGATATTTAAGCGAGAAACAAATCTCATCAAGGTCAACGACTAGCAAATTAAAGCTGAACGTACTAGGTGGTTGAGTTGTGTTAATCTATCCAAAGCTCGTGCACAATGGACAAAACACTGTATGATTATTATCGAAGATAATAATAATACAGTTCTTACAGTTCTTACAGCTCTTCGAAAAACAGCAAATAATTCTGGTAATAAATATATCCTTAAATTTTGTCCGCTAGTGTATTTCGTAGCGCTGCCAAACACACGCGCGTATTGAATCTCCGACAAAGGTCGGCCGACCGGCGCGCGACGGAGAACGGGCTAGCGACGCGAGTAGGTTAAAATGTGCCAGCATAACAAACCAACAAAAGCAGCAAAACAATCACTACCATGTGTGCACGACAAAACAATCGATAAAACGGGGGAGGCGGGGGGACAGCGACAACATTGTGTGTGCACATGGAACGGCGAATTCGGCGGTCGGATCAGGGGTCACATGCGGATGCTGAACTTAACACTTCTAGCGCACATTCAAATCCAGAGAGCGTGAGAGAGGCGGCGGCGGCGGCTGCGTCGTTGGCACCGATTTCCCATTATCGATATCACTAACGCACAATCGACACCGATTGCGTGTGTGCTCGGCGGTGTAACTGACATAGTACTATTCAACTTGCAAAGCAGCATCGACCACCACCCACTAACCACCCACCCATCCACCCACCCCGAAAAAAGCTGTCACGTTTCACATGCAGTTGTTCATTTGTGCGTGTAACACAACGCCGATTCGTGAAAGGACTATTGTGCGGTACTTTGTATGCGATCCGACCCCAGCTGTGTGCCAGCTTCGTCTCTTTGTGCTGGATTCAACTTACCGGATACATAACGTGGTCCGTTCATCGGTTGGCTCATGCTACCGTACAGTGCGGATGTGTTGTGATGCTGCTGGTGCTGGTGCTGTGGCTGGTGCTGATGTTGGTGCGGATGATGGTACTGATGCGGATACGAGTACTGCTGATGCTGTCCAGCGGACAGTGGTGGCGGTGGCACTGCTGAGCCGCCACAGTCGACCGCGTTGCCGGACACGACGGCGATCTCGTCCAGCTCATGGCCGGGCGTCTGGACGAGGCGTTGCGACGAGGCTGTCGTGACCGTTCCAACCGTGCTCTGGGATTCCTGGCGGCCGCGCAACGAGAGCACCAGCCGTTTGGCCGTGGACATTACTCACTGGCCGAGCAACGGGGGGGAGGCAGCGGTGGCGGCAGCGGCGGCGGCAGCGACGGCGTCGATCACGACCACAACAACCACGACGACGACGTCAGCATGCAGCTGCGGCTGAACCTGAACATCCACGTTGGGTGAGAACAAACGCACAAAGACCGTCAGTATTTGTGAATTGATTCAATTTGCAATTAAACCATTACCAACTTCCGAAGGAGCCATATTGATTGGCGCCCAACGGACGACTCCGCCGGGAGTATATCGATAGGGCGTCTTGAACAAACAGACGGAGATCAAAGTTTCGCGTAGGGTTGCGCCGAAGTTCCACACGGAATAAAGGAGAACTGGTGGAAACTTTGAGACGCGACTCAGGTGCGCGTAATGGCGACTTCATAAAGGTGCAATAAATCAACGCGCTGAAAAATAGGAAAAACAAAAACTTTTGCTCTGGAGCTGATGCCGCGCTAGGTGATCTCCAAGGCCCGAAAGTTGAGGGAAAGTCGCCATATGTCCTGTTCGTTCTACTGAACATTTGTAACCGAACGATTATGTGTAACATTTCCGAAAAATTCGAATGGACTTTTCTTGGATTTCTCTATTTTCACCTATTTTAAATTATATTTTTACTGATGGTACAAACAATATAAAAATATGTCATGCGGTACAGAGTAGTATATTTGAATGTAGTTTTATGCTCGAACATCTGAAACATCATTGAAATTTGTTCTGCCCTTTTTCTTGTTTTTCGTACCGTGTCACCATTATATAGCCTCTATTTTAGGGCCCTAAAACGTCCTATATTAGACCCTAAAGTTCCGGACCTCGGTGATCTCCCAATTGTACGCGTTAACCCCGACAATGCACGCCAACAGCATTTAATTGAACATCTTTCCAGCATTTGCGAGTAATTGGCTCGAGCTCATACGGGCGTCGTATATGGTAATACGCATAACCTAATAAATGCCTCCGCAGAGACGGTAGACGGTAGCGGCTGCTGCTGCTGCGCAGACGAAGCGCCGAGACGCTGGAGTGGAGACGTTACGACATGACAACTCAATTTCCGTGCCGTGCGCAACCGGCTCGCTCGCACGCATGCCACCCACAATCATGTGATTGAACTAACAGAATGAATGAATTCACACGCGGCCATACATTCTCGCATCAAGACACACACGTACTTGCACACACGAATGAACAGCAGCAGCAGCTGGCAGCCAGTTATGTCACCTTTTATATTACATTTAATTTGCTACGACGAGTCGCGTAATTCGGAGCGCACACACACACTCTGATGCCATCCCGTCATACATCGTATATTAGTCGAACATAAAACATGTATGCGCAAACCGCATAGGGACATTGTTGACGACGACTGTCGTCGTCAATGTTATATATGACGGTTGTATGCGTCTCTCCTGTGTCAAAAGACACGATCCTTTATGCGTATTATACTACTATACGCAAGGTATTATGTTGGCCGTATCCAAAATTGGCGTCAAAACTACCAGCTAACAGTGTATATACTGGCGCGAATTCTCACTTTTTTGTCAGGATCGAAGACGGAATAGAATGCATATTTAACAAAGTAATTAATTCATACTTGGACGTTTCACTGATCCAAATTTTTCCATTTCGATGCTAATGCTTATCCTTCGTGCAAACATGAATTTCAACATCCAATGACATTATACGTATCTAGCGAGAGAGAAAATAGTGTACATTGACACGCCATCGCTGCACTCATTCGAGTTGAAATAGTAATACCAGTAGTGTAAATTTAAAACCGGGATTTGGTTAACCAGTCGTTGCTGGGTAGGTGAATCAGTTTATACCGAGTTACCATTAAGCCAAATTGGTCAGCTGGGTGCCTTTATATTCCCCGTTGTAGTCATAAGACCTAGCGCCTTCTAAATAAAATTTATTCTCATCAGTGAGGCACGTTTTTTCAGACTTCCACTTCGAAACATTCG
>JANTBZ010000004.1:661542-671939 GCA_024741255.1 Exechia fusca
ACTGAGCTAGTGTAGTATATATCATGATTTACTTTATGTAGTTTGCATTGTACATACACCCACAAACGAAGAGAACGGATGCATACGCACTTGATGAAATAGATTGTATCCTACCGGATTCCATACACCGCACATCGAATATGACCAATTGGTAATATGTATTCTCTTGCAGCAGCGAACATATTTTTATGTTGGAGTATCTTTTGTAGTCAACATGAGATGCGTTCGATGAACAACGGCAATTATAATTGCCTTCCGAAACGATATTCGATAGAATAGTCTGTACGTGAATACCAATTCAATACTCACCAATATCCATCCAACCACGCATTACGACATCGCAGACACCTGAAAACACACACACACACACACACACACTCGCAATAAATCAACTGCATAATGGTTGACCAACATTTTATCACTCAATACATATCCGGGTTGTGGGGATACAAACATGGCATACAATTACATTTTTCACACACATTTTAGCAATGAGCAATTAAGTCATATAACACTCGAATGTATTGTCCCGCATGAAATCACGAATCGAATAATAAATATTATACGCAGTAATCAATATGTCTTTATGGTTTCTCATTTTCTATGACATTTATTTTATCGATATTATGTAATTATAGTTAGCGATTTTCCTTAGTCATGATTTCTCTATCGGTAGATATTGAGAGTGGATTATGTGAACGAGTATGACTAATACGATGTAACAGTATTGGCTTACAATTTACAACGCAAGGAAAAACATACGAACAACATAATTGGTTTAGGAGTTCAACAAGAAGTTTCGATTTATTGTCGTAAAAATAACGCAACATAAAAATAAAAGTATAGTCACAGATAACAGAAAGTATACTTAACACAATAAAATAAAAGATATTTCATACCATTGTCCTACGGAGCGAGTGAGTCTGTCAGTGTGTGTGTTCGGCTATTGTGTTGCTCTTAAATTAAACTAGAATATGCACAAATCGCTGATCGCGTTACGAAATTGGTAATTATAATATGCCATGCATAGAATATGTTAAATTGTTGCATTATCAATATCGTAGACATGTAGTGGTATGTTCACTATAAACTACTATAGTAAACACTGATCATCATGTTGCAGTGTCATTTGTTCTCACTGGTATGTAAACGGTTACATTATTATATGGATTATATGCGGATTACGGATCGCGCTGCTAGGTGTGTATAATTTACCTCAAATTGAATATTTATAATTTCTACGTGTTGCCAGTGGGTGTTGGGTTGGGGTGTAAAAGGAGTCAATGGGATAAGTTGCTAAATCGATCAACAATCTCGCCGGATTGTTAGGTAGTTTGAATACCATCTCTCATCAGCCAGAAGGGATTAACGAAGCGTCTGCAGTTTATCGTGTGTGTGTGTGTGTGTGCGTTGGGACTAAAAGAGAGATTGGAGTCAAATTGGAGTCTACCAATGATTCGGTTGCGTGCCGTACGGCGGATAGGCCGGCTGGGCATACGGCAGCTGCTGCTGTTGGTAGCCTCCTCCGTAGGCTGGCTGCTGAGCCAGATTCGGATCGGGAAGATGCTGCTGCTGCTGCGGAACTTGCTGATACGGCGCTGGATTTTGCTGCGGCTGTTGCGACAGCTGCTGCTGGTGTTGATTGTAGGCGCCCGCGTTTTGCTGGTACTCTGCCGGCGCATCGTAGCGCTGGTACTGGTGCTGCGGAGCAGGCGGAGCTGGCGCATATTGATGGAGCTGCTGCTGCTGCTGCTGTTGGACTGGCGCTTGACCAGTTACGGCTGGTGGATAGCCAGCCGGCTGTGGCTGACTGTATGCATTGTACGGTGCCGGAGCGGCACTGCTGCCGTATTGATCGGCCAGTGGCTGCTGATAGTGCTGTTGCGGCTGCTGCTGCTGCTGCTGATAGTGCTGGTAGTTGGGTTCAGTTTTGATGGAAGGAACTGGAGCAGCGTCCACTGCTGGATTGGAGACCGGCTGCGGTGGCGGTGCTGCTGCTGCTGGCGGAGGGGCGACGGTGGCGGCCGCCAGTGGAGGAGGTGCGACGTATGGTGTTTGATCGTACGGCGCTGCCGGAGCCGGAGGAGCCGGCGGATACGGTTGGTAGCCTGCGGGTGACGCTTTTGATTAGCGATGCATGGTTTATGGTTTAAACTATTGAAAATCAGTTGACGGTTCGAACTAGATCATTGGGCCGTATTCACGTTTTTTTTACAATATTGTAAGTTACAATGGTGCTCCGACGACATTTATGCGTGGGAAAGAGAAAAGCAGTAGCATGGATGCCAATAACAAGGTGTGATTCATTTAGAAATAACAATCGGGTTTGAGGTGCATTTGTTTGGAGCTTGTCCAATCAAATAACACCGGACAACAACTAAAATTACCGGCCTTCTGTATAAACTTTTCTGACGTATTTTTATCTCATAATCACTATAGACACTGGTTAAAAACAATATCAACATGAATTATAGCATTTTTAATTAGCTTTCATTTGATGTGTGGCAGATCGGCATAAACAAACTCAAACATGAGATATACGCAAATGACTGAGGACATGTCGAAAAAAAAACAACTTACGCCAATATCTTCAAAAGCTATCCATCGATCTTATTTTTCTGCTAAATTCGTGATTAGGAGATAAAAACACGTCAGAAAAGATTATACAGAAGGCCGGTAAATGTCATGACCCCATTTTTGTGACACAGTGGCATCCATGCTATCACATTTTCTCTGTCTTACGCATAAGGGTAGATGGAGCAACATTGTAACATACAATATTGTTAAAATTAAACCGTGAATATGGCCCATTGTTGTTACAGATTGGATGTTGGAATGTTTCACACAAACTTTCTTGAATCCGCAAGCTGGAAAGACTATATTGTTTGGTAGTAGGACAGGACACATTATTTGATCAAATTATTTGTGAATAATCAACATGGTTTCATTGAAGAACGATATATCGAAAATAGCGATCTTACAACTTTTCTAAGCACTTCGTATAGAACGATTCCTTTTTTCCTGATTATGCCTTTTTTCTGCAATGACTCTTTCATCGCGATGTGGAGAGTTTCTTGGGCATTTTGGAGCTCTGCATGCAGTATAGACATTCACAAACTTGTTTTTTCATATCTCCAGAATATAAAAAATCTCCATCAACCATACTTTTCTGTCTTACGAAATTATGCGGTGGATTTTTGTATGCTTCGTCGGTAACTGTACAAATTGTGCGCAACATCTTCGGAGACCAAATGGCCAGAACGGAATTTTGAAAACTATTCTCTAACACGTTTTTCGGCTATGGCGAAACCCAGATAACACTTTCCCATCAGAAAACTGTGTTTAAATATGCCGATACCCATTTCTCCACAATGACAAAAGTTGCTTCAATCGAATTATAATATCGAACGAACCGAAAGATCTACTGATGTCAAATTGTGTATATATCGTCCTTGGAATGGAATGGAATTATGTCTAGTATTCACCAATGATTTTATCAAAAAGATACGGACTTTCCAGCCTGCACATTGAAACGAACATTTATAACATGAATAATGAATAAATAATTCATCTTTCTCGGGACTCATCAAACCCATCAGTCCATGCGCGACAAACTCACCCATATTGTACGCATCATACCCTTGATGATGTTGGGCGGGCGGATGCGTCGGTTGTGGTTGCTGAACTGGTGCCAGCGGCGGCGGCGCCTGCGCCGCTGCCTGCTGATGCTGATGCTGCTGCTGCTGCTGCTGCTGATGCTGAGCGTACGGATCGACGACAGGCGCTGCCGTTGGCTGCGCTGGCGGATAGCCGCCATACTGAACGGGCGTCGTGGACGCCGGAGCCGGCGGATAATGCCCGTACGATCCGGTGCCAATCGCCGCTGGTGGTGTCGGTGGTACGGCTATTGGAGTGGGCGCTGGTGGAACTGCAGCTGGTGGGGCAGCGGCATACGGTTGATGCTGCTGCTGCTGCGGATACGGCTGCGCATACGGCTGGTGCTGGTGCTGTTGGTTAAGCGGTGGAGCACCGTATTGGCCACCATACATCTGTGTGTAACCATCTGCCGCCGGAGCCGGTGCTGACGTTTGCATTGGTGCCTGTGGATAGTGCGGAGATGGTGGCACAGCTGATGGCGTTACCGAAGCAGGCATTGAAGCCGCATTTGTCATCGCTGCGTCTCCGATGCCGATGTTGCTCGATGGCATTTTGGCGGCGCTCTTCTTAGCACCGGCCTTACTCGCCTTGCTCTCCTTTGGGCTCGGCCCGAAGGAGCTCGGAGGTGTGACAATTGGCGGCGGCGGCTGTTGAGACGGTGGAGTCACCGCCGGTTTGTTGGCAGCCGCAGCTGTCGCCGATTTCTTCGGTGCTCGCGCTTTCGGTTTGGCCTTGGCTCCCGACGAACCACCGGTGCTGACATTCGAGCTCAACGGACTCGATGCCGTCGCCGAGGCAACCGTCGACAGTGGCGACGTCGCCTGCGGACCACCAGCACCACCACCAGCACCGTACAAGTCCGTCGATGTGGCCGGCGGCGGCCGCGTAATGTCGTTCAGCGTCGAGTTGAAGGCCGACGGTCGCTCGTGTATCGCCGAGGCGGTGCGCTCGAGGAAGCTGAGCGATGACGGTCCGGGACCGGCGTCCGGAGCAGCTGGGGCCGATGCAGCCGATGCAGCAGCAGCTGAAACACTGTTCTGCAAGGAGGCCGCGTACGGATGCGGATACGAGTGCGGTGAGCCGGTCATCATGTGCGGGCTGTTCTGGTGATGGGAGTGGTGGTGCTGAAAGTGTGACGTGGCCGGTGGAAATGGTGGTGGTCGCTGCCCGGCTGGTGGCGCGGTGTGTTCGGCATGATGCGGAGGCGGATAGGCGGACTGCTGGTGTTGGTGTTGTGGCGGATAGAGCGGATATTGTTGCGGATGCGGTGGCTGGTTCATTGGCAGTTGTTGCGGATGCGACGGTGGAGCAATTGGCTTGTTATTGTAGTCGTTGGGATCATGGGGCACAGTTGAAGTCGACGTTGGCCGGCTGGGCTTGCTGCTCGCCTGGTTCGGTCGAGTGCTGTTCGAGTGCTTGGCCAATGTCGATTCCGGAGCTGGCGGAGCTGGCGGTGTGTGGAATTGCTGATGAGGCGCCGGCGCCTGGTGCTGCGGATGCTGTGGATACGGATAGGTGGAGTTGTATGGTGGCTGATGCTGCTGCTGCTGTTGCTGCTGCGGATGCATATTCGAATTTGGGTAGCGATGCGGCCCGTCGGCGCCTGGATTGGCGCCATTGTCCGCCAAGTAGGGCTGATGCAATTGCTGTTGCGGATGCTGGTGAGCGTTCGGATGCTGGTGGTGCTGCTGCTGATGATGCTGCGGCGGCGGCGGCTCCGTCATTTTGTGCGGCTGAAACGAGATGTGCGCCTGCTGCGACTTGCTACTGCCCGCACTTGGTGGCCGTCCGGCGGCTGGCGGAGTCGCTGCTAGCTGATGATGATGGTTTCGAAAATCCGGATGCTGCTTTGCCGGCGCCGGACTCGCCGCCGATCCTCTGGGCTTGCGCTCCACCAAGTTCGGCTTGTAGACGAATTTCTCGCGCAGCGGTTCCGCCAGCAAATCTCTGGCGGCCGTGTCCGGCTTCGCATTCGGATAGGCGCCATACGATGATGATCCGGTGTTGGTGGCCTGCAGCGGTAGCGGTTCAGTCGAGGCTGCGGCGGCCACCGTCGGATGGTAGCCGTGTGACGGCGGAGGATGAGGAGGAGGAGGATAGGATCCGCTGACCGAATGCGGCGGTTGCGTGTCGGCAACGGTTGGCGGATAGTGTTGCTGCTGCTGTTGATGTTGATGTGCGGGCATATGCTGCTGATGCTGATGTGGTGGCTGTTGAGCTGGTCCACCGAAACGCTTGTCATTGTTCTCCCAACCGCCGGTTGGGACGGCTTGGTTTGGCTTTGCGTCAGCCGCCTTCGACGCGCCCATAATCAAAACGTCGTCGTCTTTGTTCGGCACACTCACAGAAGAGCTTGTCGTCGATCTCTGACCAACCGAATTTGCTGCTGGAGCAGCCTCTGCTGGCTTCACTGTCGGCGCCGGCGTCTCGCCATCGCTTTCGTCCACCTCGGTAACGTCATCATCGACAATCGCAATCGGCTGACTGTTCGCCAGCGTAGACTTGCCTTCTGCCTCGAAGGAACTCCTCGAGCTGGAGTTCGACGACGAGGATGAACCCGACGATTGCTGCTGCTGCTGCTTCTGGTTGTACGGCCTCGCGGTGCCCATCTGAACGGGCTTGGCCAGCGCAGCCGACACCGCCGAATTGGCGCCTCCACCGCCAGACCGTCCGGGACCCACCATCTGCGTCGTCGCTCCTCCCTGCTTCTGACCACCACCGGCCTGATTGTTCTGCAGCGAAATCGGACGCGACGCCGAAACCGGACCAAACGGCCGGATGGCATTCTTCGCCTGGGCCGGCACCGGTGGCATCGCCGACGGTTTGACGGCATTCGTCGCCGACGCCGCCGGCTGCTGCTGCGCCCGCGGCCTCGGCGTGAAATCCCTCCCCAACAGCCCCGACGGTGTCGCCGTCACCCCAGTCGCCAGCACCTGCTTCTCCTTCGGCTGGCCGGCGCCCGCGCCGCCGGCGCCCACCTTGAACGTCGTCCGAATCGCGATGATCTTGCCCGACTCCAGCTGCATGTAGATGCCCTTCGGCGACTTGAGCACCATCACCTTCTGGCCCTCCTTCAGCACGATGCTCGACTTCTCCGCCGAACTGGTCGGAATCACCACATCGCCCGGCAGCGTCAGCACCTGCGCCGTCATGCCCTGCCGCTGCCACACCTCCGCCGGGATCCAGCGCGTCTGGCGCTGCCCGGCACCCGCACTGCTGCCCACCACCATCGAGCGCAGTCCGCCGTCGCCGGCCTGCATCGGCCGCACCGACGCCACCGGCCGGTGCACGATGACCCCATCCGGTCGCCGCACCGCCCGGTACTGCTGCCCGCCCACCGTGCCCGACACCGTGCCCGGCACGGTGAAGTTCGGCTTCAGGGCGGCCTGCTTCTCCAGCTCGTAGCCGCGCTGCGCCAGCCGCTTCTCGGCCATCGACAGCTTCTTCTCCTTGCGATCGATGAGCAGCGTCTCGTGCTGGAACGGCTCCTTGGTCATGAGTTGCGAGAACTTGGTGATGATCTGGCGCGCCGCCACATCCGTGTACTTCTCCAGGCAGTCGGCGAAATCCTGCAGCTCCGACTCCTTGTCGTCGTCGTAGCACAGATTCGTCACCTCCTTCATGGACAGATGCGCGTCCGGGTTGCTCTCGTCTACGACCCGATCGGACATGCCCTGCTTGTTCACCTGGCGATCGTAGATCTTCTTCTCCAGGCAGCTATCCATCACCAGTCGGTAGACAAAGCACGGCTTCTTCTGGCCGTACCGGTAGACGCGACACACGGCCTGCGTGTCGTGGCACGGATTCCAGCTGGCGTCGAACACGACCACCCGATTCGCTCCGACCAGATTGATGCCCAGCGAACCGGCGCGCGTCGACACCAGGAACAGGTGCACGTTCAGGTTGACGTTGAACTCGTTGATGAGCTTCTCGCGCTCCATGGCGGCAGTGGAGCCGTCCAGCCGGTAGTAGTTGACGTTGCGTGCCCATCGCTGATCGGTGTCGCCAACGGTGTTGGCCTGCAGGAACTTCTCGATCAGCGAGAGCGTGAGCAGAGATTGGCTGAAGACGAGCAGGCGGTCCTGCAGGCGGAGCGCTTCCTCGAGGATGCAGAAGAAGATCTCCATTTTGGGTGAGTTGGCGATCAGGTCGGGCACGTAGTTCTTCATCAGTTCGACGGCCCAGTCGTAGGGGATGCCGTCGTCGCGAGCCGATGGCTTGGCGGCAACGGTTGTCGAGTCCTTGGCGCCGTCCGGGGAGGAACCGGTGCCCGTTGGCGGTTTCGTCGAGTCATCCTTGCTGCTGGACGCTGCACTGGATGGCGGCGAAGCGACGGAGGAGGAGCCGGTCGATGCAGCCGCCTCGGGCGCCGGAGTTTCAGTCTTGACGCCGGGTTTGTCCTCGATTTTGGCAATTTCCAGGCTCATGGATAGTGGATTCTCGAGCTTCGGAGGTTCGGAGGCGGTGGTGTCCATGCCGACTGGGATGGGTTTCGTTTCGGTTTTTATCGGATCGGCTGAGGTGGGAGCAGGTGGAGGTGGTTGAGCAGGAGGACCGGCAGAACTCGATGGATTTGGCCAGGCGTTGGATTGCTGTGGCTGCTGGCCGTAGTTATTGTAACCACTCTGCTGATTGTAGTCGTGTCCGTAGTTCTGCTGATAGTTTGAATTGTACTGCGGATTGTTGTAGTCTCCGCCACCGTAATAGTTGGAATTCGGCTGGTGCTGGTGCTGCTGCTGCTGCTGCCAGTAGTCACCGCCACTCTGGCCATAGGGCTGATGATGCGGATACTGCTGAGACTGCTGCTGCTGCTGCTGCTGACCGCCATACTGATGCGGATAGTTGTTACCGTACGGTGCATTCGGATGACCGTACTGGTTGTAGTTGTGCTGCTGGTAGTTCTGGTGATAGCTGTTGTGTCCATCGTACTGCTGCTGCTGCTGGCCGCCACCGTACTGATGCGGAGCAGGCGGATGATGGCCGTACTGACTGGGATACTGTTGATCGTTGCCGTACGGCTGCGTCGTCGAATTCGGATTGTATTTCTGTTCGCTGGGTTGTACCTGTTGATCAGCAGAGTATTGCATCGGTTTCGCCGAATCTGCTGGAGCTGGTGCAGCAGCTGGAGCTGGTGTCTCCGACTTGATCGGCTCCGCTTTCACTTCGGCCGGTTTCACCTCTTCTGCGGCAGCCGTTGCCTTGGCAGCCGTTTCAGCAGCCGTGGCCGCCAGCACCTCCGCTTCCTTAGCTTGCTTCGCTGCCGTCACCGCTGCAGCGGCCGCCTTCGTCTTCTTCGTCTCCTTCGGCTCCTTCAGCTTCTTCGTGGGCGACGCCGCCGCCGGCGCCGTTTTCCCACTAGCCGGCGACTCTGGCTCGTACGTCGGATCGGCCGCTGCCGCCTCGGCCTCCTCCAAATCCAGATCCGCCTCGCGTTTCTTCAGGAAATTGTACAGCACATCCGGATGGTTCCAGATCTTGCAGCACACCGCGAACGCCTTCAGCGGATTGGGCACCGCCTTCGTGCGCACCACCTCCTTCATGAACACCTCGTACAACTGGCGCTGGAACGCCGTCATCCGCACCAGCAGCACAAACTCCTCCTTGACGGGCAGCGAATTGCGCAGGACGACATGCGACCGGCGCTGCACGAAACCGAGCAGCAGCGAGTGCAGCACATGCGCCCGATAGCGCATCAGCTTGATGTCCTGCGGCGTCGAATCGATGCACTGCCCATTGAGGATGGGCCGCTCGAACATGTTGCAGAACTCCGTCTTGGTGCCGAGATAGTTGGGTCGCACAAAGTCCACCATGCACCAGTACTCGAGCAGGTTGTTCTGCAGCGGATAGCCGGTGAGGACGACACGTCGTTTGCTGCGCATCTGCTTCAGGGCCACCGAGATGCCGGCGTGCGAGTTCTTGATGCGATGGCCCTCGTCGCAGACGCACAAATCCGGACCGGGTTTGACGAGGGCCGCGTGCATTTCGTCCAGCAGCTGCTTGTGGGCCTCCTGCTGCTCCTGCTCCAGTTCGGCGTTGCGAGCGCCCTGGGAATATACGAATGGTAATGATTTAATGTATGAATGTTCCTGAATATTCAACTTTAGAAGTGCGGCAGTCAAAAACGCATAACTTTGCACCACTATAGCTAAGAAACTACTTGGGATTTTTTTTACTTTTATTCATCAGAGTGATCGTAGGAACATTTCTGATTTTTGACATGTGATCATTTTATTTTGTAATATATTTAAGTATCAATATGGCATCGAAATGTTAAACCATTGCATTTGTCAACGAACAATTTATTGATTATCAGCAGTTGAGTCAATCGATCCTTGCCAATAAATCATGAGTGGATTAATCAAATGTCTTGAAAATTATTGGTCCGTCTAAAACTACCTTCTGTCTTCATAGCAAAAAAGTTACCATGAGAAAAAGTGGTTTTACGGTGCCAGAACAAGCTAATGAAGTCGTAGCTCTCGTAAGACAAATCCGAGGTTGTCGTATCGCCATTTTGCACATTATGTGGGTTTGCGATGAGACACAGTGCGCGGAAAAAAAACAAAGGTAGGCCTGAAGTGCTATTTACTGCTTGAACAAAGAACAGAGACGCAATAAAATGTCTAGTGGCTAATAACCGCGACCGAAAACGGATATAATTTTTAGTATAGCCATACAAATCTATGTTTGTTTGTTACTGGTTTGACAGGCGATTTGCATGTGTGGTGATCTTAGTATATCTT
>JANTBZ010000004.1:683437-695029 GCA_024741255.1 Exechia fusca
CGACACGGAGGGCTATGAAGATAAGCGACCGATTTCTTTATGACAAACAAATTTCAACTTTCCACTTGAGAAATGTGAACACCGAATTGAAATTGAAGGCCTTTTATATAGCGTTTTAAAATTGGGTTACGAATTATGCGCCACCTTGTATTTTAAATTATTTAGACTTCTGTTCGATTCGAATTATTTGTAATTAATTGAACAAAACCGTTATTCCTTGTCGTCGCAACAATTCAAATCGTGAGCGAAAATATTACAACTTCTGCACCATTTTCGAAGTCTTACAATCGTTTATATTTGAATAATACTGAATCCTTATATTTTCCAAATATTCCAATTTCATTGCAGTTACAGGGCGACGTGACGCCAGTGACGATAGCTCTGACGCAGGGCGAAGTTAGGATTATCAAATGCAACGGCAACATGGCCAAACTAAGTCAGCACAATTTGTATTCGTTGCCGCCAGAGTACTTGTCTTCAATTGTTGTTCTAGGTGAGTATGAAGGTCGTCAACAATTTCGAGACAGCGTCTAACATATATCTTACCTTACAGAAGATATACCGGATAGAAATTGTAATAAATGTGTTCAGTGCTGCGTCGACTACGAAGGGTGGCTGCAGTTCCAAAATTGTTTGTATAAAGTAAGTAGTACGACCTTTTTTCTGGCCAACTTCCAAAACTAATAGTTCTGTCCCTGTTCCAGATTGTTAAAGATCCACTATTCGAATTATGTATAACATTATGTATAGTACTGAATACGCTGTTTCTGGCGCTCGAACATCACGGCATGAGCGAGAGCGTCCGCCGGGCCCTGGACATCGGCAACAAAGTGTTCACTTCGGTGTTCACGTTCGAGTGCATCGTCAAACTGATGGCCCTGTCCAAAGACTATTTTCTGTGCGGCTGGAACATATTCGACCTGATCATTGTGTCCGCCAGTTTGGTGGACATCATATTCGAGCTGGTCGACGGGCTGAGTGTGTTGCGAGGATTGCGCTTGCTGCGGGTGCTGAAGCTGGCGCAGTCGTGGACCACGATGAAGGTGCTGCTGAGCATTATCATCTCGACGATCGGGGCGCTGGGAAATTTGACGCTGATCTTGGTGATAGTGATTTATATATTTGCCGTTATTGGGATGCAGTTGTTTTCGAAAGACTACACGCCCGACAAGTTTTATCCGGATCCGGTGCCGAGGTATGAGTATGAATGAGTTTGTTCCCAACATATTGAGTAGTAACCGTTATTCCGTTCTGTAACAGATGGAATTTCAATGATTTTTTCCACTCATTCATGATGATATTCCGGATATTGTGTGGCGAATGGATTGAGCCGTTGTGGGATTGTATGCGAGCGGAAGAGAAGGTAACAATTTGATCCTCTTATGCAACTTTCAATTAATACCGTGTGTTTTCAGGAAGGAGCATCGACGTGTTTTGCCATCTTTTTGCCCACTTTGGTGATGGGTAATTTTATGGTTCTGAATTTGTTTTTGGCGTTGTTGCTCAACAGTTTCAATTCGGAGGAGCTGAAGTCAAAGAAGGAGGTAAGTTGTCGCCGACGATCGACATGCGACGACGATTGTCACCCTACCATGTGTGGGTTTTTAGTGTGGGGCTTGAGTCTGTTAATTTACGAGCTTCACTGTGTGACACATTTCCAACACATTTCCAAATTTACTATTCTCCGTCTTCTCGACTGTCTCATCTTTGATTTTGTGTGCGTTTTTTTGTTTCTCGATTTTTCCGAATTTCTATTGGCCCAAACAATCAATCCAAACCAATGCGCAGAGTGTTTCGTGTTTCGATGTGTAGAGTTCTCGGTGTCAGAAAGCTGCGTTAATAAATGTCCATTGTTGTCTCAATCGGTGTATGTATTGTCGCCTGCATCACGAATGTAGAAAATAGTTTCAGCCATTTACAATCGATGTTAGAAGAACATTTCTGATCACCTATAGTGGCATACGACAGACGCATGTCTGATGATTATATGTTAGTCTCGAAGAACTGAACCAAAAACCGAATAAACGACAATGTATTGCATGTAAATAAATCAAACTAACCGTTATAATATTTCCCATGTCGTCAATAACGCTGTGTTATCTGTCTACTATACTTTATGTCTTTGTGTGATGTGTGTTTGTGCACTGTGATATTCCTTCTGTGTTGCACTGTCTCAACAACAACCTCACAAACTGCCACACCCCAGTTGTTCAAGAACAAACAGGTAATTGTGTGAAACGCCTAGAGTAATTCATTTATGTACTGTCTTGTATCCAGTTCGATTTGTATATGTCTTTATGCTTTGTAGTATGGTATGGTAGTAGCTTCATTCTTGTACTATATTCTTAATATATTTCTATGTCCAATTATATCCAAGCGCTTTGGTAGCGAAAATCTCACATGCAAATCCAAGCCATGCTAATCGGAAAGTTATGCTATTCAGGAAGTGGGCGAGGAATCGCGACTGGCGCGCAGTTTCGATCGCATCCGCTCGATTGTGCGCAAGAAACGCAACAAAGACAAGAAGACGGGTGACACCAAACTCGAGAAGGTCGTCAACGAGGTGATCATTCGGCAGCGCATCGAACGGAAGCAGCTGCTGCAGGTCGCTCAAGTGCAGCACTTCACTCAGCTGGGCGTTGTGCCGCAGACGGCCCTGTATCGGCACAGCTATCAAGTATGTGTTCATGTTCGTGCTTCTCTAGACTTCGGTCAATATTAAATTGTCTAGTCTACAATAATGCCACAGGAATCGATGAATCGCCCGGTGTCCGGATCGGATTTCGGCTACGATATACCGCTGAAGGAGACGCACTATCTGCAGACGATCACCGATAGTCAGGAAATTGTGCAGGAGCTGCAGGATGTGCATAAACAGTATTCCGAGGACCACACAGAGGGGTAGGTTGATGTAACGGGCAGATTTTTCTTATCGAAATATAAATTTGTTATCTCCCGAATTTCGAAAAAAGTGAGAAAACGACCCAGGGCTTCACTATTTGTGACTCAATATGTAGGTCGTGGGTTCGAATCCCGGTGATGTGACATTTTTTTTGTTTTTTCACCAGACACAACCCACAACCCGTTTGAAAGCATGTTTGTCATTTCTTAAATTAAATTTATCAAGCGTATCTAATCTCATCTACATCCCCATTCTTATCCTCTCACCGACCCAGCTTTCAAAGCTTCTACAGCGAGGAGGAGAACCAGGACGCCGAACGCAAACTCCGCCACCAGATGTCTTCCGGCTTCGGCACCCAGCACGCGGACAGCCGCGACGAACCCAACTACGTCAACGAATCAATTGAACTGCGCACCATGTGCCCCACAAACTCAACCGACACCGAACCGATTGGCCACGGTCACGCCGACCACGACGCCTACATGGCGTACCAGCGGACGGTGCTGTTCGGCCAGTCGTCCGCCGCAGCAGCCGAGCGCCTGTCGCTGAACAGCACGCGCAGCAGCGACGAGGACGCCCTCCAGGAAACGGTCAAGAAGCTCTCCGAAACCGACGACCTGTCCATGCTGGCCGTCCAGAGCATAGCCGACTACGCCCTGCCTCCGCCGCCCGGCCTGGCCGCTCCGCCCGGCTCCGCCGCCCTCACTGCCCAGACCTCGCTGGACGAGAGCAGCGCCTTCCAACGGTGCTCCGCCCGCACCGGCAGCCGCTCCCGATCGCGCAGCGCTCTGCTCAGCGTCAGCGATCAGTCGCTGAACACGCTGTCCAACGACGAGCAGCTGCTCACCAAGCAGTCGAATCTGCGCGACGAGCTGCTCAACTGCGACCAGAAGGAGCTGTTCCAGTTCCTCAGCGACGACTTTGACACGTCGCAGAACTACTTCAGCGACACGGTCGGCTATAGCAATGCGATGCTGGACACGGCGGCGGACACGGACAGTCTGGTGATCGACAACAGCATGACGGAGCGCGGCTCGCGCGACGGTGATGGTGGGGGGCCGCGGAAGACGTCGACGGCGTCGTTGCGGTCGAACCTGAGCTATTTGTCGAATTCGATATTCGCGGCGCTGGAGCATCGGAGGGGCACGGGAGCGGGCAGCATCAGTGAGTCCATTGATCGGCTGTCGAGAGCGATGACGGGTGCTGTTGGAACTGGTGCTGGGAGTGGGAGTGGCTCTGACGATCGAGAGCCGCTGGTCTGCGACTCGGATTTCGAGAACATAATCGCGAGCTTCGAGAAGGAACTGCACGAGATCAAGCAATCGACGCCGTCGCTGCACCGGCGACTGTCGTCGACCAGCTCGGAGGACGACCGGTCCGATGCGCCGATGCCGCACCAGCATCCGACCTCGATTGCGGTCGTCGGCAGGGCGAACACCACCAATGGCAATGGCGGCCATCGGCGCAGCAGCAGCAACGCATCGCACAAGCTGGCCGCCACACCGGATCGCGATTGGATGGCCGCGGCGGCAGCGATGCCCGCACGCCGGGCTCACACTCTGGGCTCGGCGAATCCGCATCGGGAGAGCGTGAAGTTGAAGCGACGGAGTCTGGAGAAGCAGCGCAACATCGACGACGGATTCAGTGTGTCGAATGAGATTCGCAAGATCTGCGATCAGATGCATGCGCCGTTTCAGGTGCAGCAGATGCAGCAGCAGCAGCAGCAGCTGGATCCGTTGCAGGCGGCTGCGCGGAATGGCAATGGCGGATTGGTGGCGGCGCCAACGTCGTCGCCATCGCCACCGTCGAACGGGGTCTCACCGTGCCTGCGACGCAAGACGGAGTTCCAGCACAGCTTCGATCGCATCAAGCGCTCGAGTCTGATCGAGCGCGTTGACGAGGCAACGGACGAGGAGCAGCTGCTCGAGAAGCCCGAGTGCGTCGCGAGCGAGCGGCTGCCGCGGAAGCTGCTGTCCGCCGATCGGACGTTGGACACGGTGTCGCTGAAGAGCACCGGCAGCTATGAGAATATGTTCAGTTATCGGCCGCCGAAGGGCGCGGCGATGGGGCAGACAGGTGCTGGTGGTGCGGATCGCCGCAGCGAAGCGGATAGCAAGTTGAGGCGCGGCCAGTCCGAGTCGACGGAAGACGGCAAGGGGAAGAGTCCGAAGATGGGTGCGTTGAAGACGATGATGTTGAAGATGATGTGATGATGTCGTGATGAACGGCGATGATGATGGATGTCGTGGTGAACCAACATGACCGTTTAGTTGCCATGCATAGATTAGAATGCCTTTCAAACCCCGTTTCTCCTCCCCCTCATTCACACTCTCAAACCCATTCCACTGACATTTTGCAGAAGGTAAGAATGAAGCCGGCGGCGGAGCTGTCACGCAAACCGATCGTCCCTGGCATTGTTTGGTATCCTATGTAGATGATCTGACGGTGGGCGGCCGACGGAACTCGAAGGGCATTTTCGTCGATCCCATGAATCTGCCGAGCTTTGCGGGCCCGAAACCGCCCAAGGAGCCCGAAGACTGTTTCCCGCAGCAGTGCTATGACAAGTAGGTTGGCGTGTGAATTGGTTCGTTGGATCCATTTTTCTTTATGCCGATGGATTCTTCGCAGAACTGTCCTCTACCAACTTCTACAGCTAATACCTTCGCTTCACTTCTACTATGTAGAGAATTCAATCGGTTTTCCACGAGATCTTATCGCGTATATCGATTTGTTGCAGATGCTCTTGCTGGAACATGTGTCTGCAGA
Source organism: Exechia fusca (assembly GCA_024741255.1). NCBI lineage: Eukaryota > Metazoa > Arthropoda > Insecta > Diptera > Mycetophilidae > Exechia > Exechia fusca. The sequence goes on from JANTBZ010000004.1 coordinate 689,106, forward strand.
CGACATGGGGTCGCCGCTGGACCGCGAGCCGAACGGCCGTGCTCTCGGTGGTCGACACACCGGCCTTCGAGTGGTTCGTGCTGGTGTTGATCTTCGCCAGCAGCGTGACGCTCTGCTTCGAGGACATCTACCTCGACTCCAACAAACTGCTGAAGCGCATCCTTTACTGGACGAACTTCGTGTTCAGTCTCGTCTTCGTCATCGAGATGGTTCTGAAGTGGATGGCGCTGGGGTTTCGCAAGTATTTCACGAGTTTCTGGACGATACTGGATTTTATAATCGTATTTGTGAGTGGATGAATGTTGTACATATATTCGTATTTTTCGTGTCCCGGTTCTAGATCGAAGCGAACGAAGCGAACCAGAGGTTCACATGACTGACGCCCGTTTTCTCTTGCTCGGTGTTGTGCTTTTCGGTGTTTCTTGGTCTCGTTTCTCTGGCTAGGTCTCCGTGTTCTCGCTGCTGATCGAGGAGAACGAGAACCTGCGAGTGCTGCGCTCGCTGCGAACGCTGCGCGCTCTGCGACCGTTGCGCGCGATCTCGCGCTGGCAGGGCATGCGAATCGTGGTGAACGCCCTCATGTACGCGATCCCGTCCATCTTCAATGTGCTGCTGGTGTGCCTGGTGTTCTGGCTGATCTTCTCGATCATGGGCGTGCAGTTCTTCGGCGGAAAGTTCTTCAAGTGCATTGACGAGGAGGGCGAATTGCTGCCGGTCGAAGTACATATCCGAGCAGGCTGCTGCTTCCGCAGATCCATTGCGGAACTCTCGAATATGATTCTAACTTCTGTTCCACCCGTCTTGCAGATCGTTCCGGACCGGTGGCGCTGTGTCGACCTGAACTACACGTGGATCAACTCGAAGATCACCTTCGACCACGTCGGCATGGGCTATCTGGCACTGTTGCAGGTGGCCACGTTCGAGGGCTGGATGGAGGTGATGGCCGATGCGGTGGACGCGCGCGGCGTCGATCTGCAGCCGCAGCGCGAGGCCAATCTGTACGCGTACATCTACTTTGTGATATTTATTGTGTGCGGCTCGTTCTTCACGCTCAATCTGTTCATCGGAGTGATCATCGACAATTTCAATATGCTGAAGAAGAGGGTGAGTTTGGTCGAAAAAGACTTTATTTGGGCAGATGTTTGACAGAATATTTTGGGAACATTAGTACGAGGGAGGTGTTCTGGAGATGTTCTTGACGGAGTCGCAGAAGCACTACTACACGGCCATGAAGAAGCTGGGTCGTAAGAAGCCGCAGAAAGTGATCAAGCGACCGATCAACCATTTTTTAGCCATGTTCTATGATCTGTCCAACTCGCGGCGGTGAGTTATTTTATTTCCCCGAATATGATTAACTTCGTGTACTAATCTATTTCGTCCAGTTTCGAAATTGCCATTTTTGTACTAATCTTTCTGAACATGCTAACGATGGGCATTGAGCACTACGATCAACCACATGCGGTGTTCTTCATCCTGGAAGTGAGCAACGCGTTCTTCACGACAGTCTTTGGGCTAGGTAATACACAATTGCTGTCATTATTGCTTCTAGTATGTCTTTTCAATGTTCAAATCAATGCTACCTAGGACCGTATCTATAACCCTAGTAAAATATCATGATAAGCCTATTCTCTTCCCAACCCACTGCAACCCAATCCCATCAACAAAACCACCTGTTTGTTTTCTCTTCACTCGGAAATCTCTCGCGCACAGAGGCCATCGTCAAAATCGTCGGACTGCGCTACCACTACTTCACAGTGCCGTGGAACGTCTTTGACTTTCTGCTCGTTCTCGCGTCCATTTTCGGTATCCTAATGGAGGACATCATGATCGACTTGCCCATATCACCAACTCTTTTGAGAGTAGTCAGAGTTTTCAGAATTGGCCGTATGTTGAGGTTAATTAAGGCTGCGAAGGGGATCCGAAAACTGCTGTTCGCACTAGTAGTGTCCCTGCCGGCATTGTTCAACATCGGCGCTCTTCTGGCTTTGATAACTTTCATCTATGCGATATTGGGCATGTCACTATTTGGTCATGTACGCCTTCAGGGTGCCCTCGACGATATGGTCAATTTCACGACCTTCGGGCGCAGCATGCAACTGCTATTCCGTCTGATGACGTCTGCAGGCTGGAACGATGTTCTGGAATCGCTGATGATTCAGCCGCCCGACTGCGATCCGCATTTCAACAACCAGACGAATGGCGATTGTGGCCATCCGCTGCTGGCGATCACGTACTTTACGAGTTTCATCATAATCAGTTATATGATTGTGATCAACATGTACATTGCGATCATTCTGGAGAACTTCAATCAGGCCCATCAGGAGGAGGAGATCGGCATCGTGGAGGACGATCTGGAGATGTTCTACATCCGGTGGTCGAAGTGAGTTAGATTGGCTGATTCAAATTCTAGCTGTGTCCGCTCATCCGTTCCCCTCCGTTCCCCCGCTCCCGCAGATACGATCCGCACGCCACCCAGTTCATCCACTTCACCCAGGTCTCCGACTTCCTCGCCTCCCTCGATCCGCCGCTCGGCATTCCCAAACCCAATACCGTAGCGCTGGTCTCCTTCAATCTGGCCATCTCGTCGGGCAACAAGATCCACTGCCTGGACATTCTGCATGCGCTGGTCAAGCACGTGCTCGGCCACGTCGAGGAGAACGACAACTTCAAGCAGCTGCAGGAGCAGATGGACGTCAAATTCAAGAAGCAATTCCCCACGCGCAAGGAGCTCGAGATCATCTCGTCGACGCGCATCTGGAAGCGCGAGGACAATGCGGCGCGCACGCTGCAGCACGGCTGGAAGGAGTACCTGCGCCGCAAGAAGGAGAGCGAACGGTCGCCGCTGTCGCAGGAGGACGAGCACACGCAGACCTCGTCGCCGGGCGGCTGGCAGAGCAAGCTCTCGGCGCTGAACTTCCTGCATCTGCAGGTGCATCGGCGGGGCACGGCGACGTCGTCGCGGGCGTCTTCGCGAAAATCGTCGCGTGCCTCGGACGGTTCGGATCTGAGCGAGCTGGCCGGTCCGTGGCTGAATTTGCCGATGATGCTGGTCGGAGGGGCGGCGGATATTGTGAAGGAGGCGAAGAATGGCCAGGATAAGGCGCATGAGGCGGCCGAGGAGAAGAGGTAAGTAGTTGGATCATTCCAATGGCGGAACAATACCAAAATCTTCGTCTTGCACAATCAACTCTTCAGGCACCTCGAAGCCGGTGCCCGAACGCCACGTCGCCGCAGCTTCTACAACTTCTTCCTGCGCCACCAGGACGCTGTCGACGACTGCCTAACTTCACCATCGGTACTCCGAAAACCTGCCCTGACGCCCAGCGGCACGCTGCAATCGCTCACCAATCTACCGGACGAAGGCGACCTCTCCGCCCTTTCCGTGGCCGGCGCAGCCGCCGCCGGTGCCTTCGGCTCCGATGGCCGGACGGCTGATCGATCTGTGCAGGTGACGCCAAAATCGAAGCGTGCCACCAGCTTCATCCGGAAGAAACCGCCGCTGGAGCGAGGCCTCTCCGCTCAGAGTGCGTTGCGTATCAATAAGAACGCTCTCGTGGGTATGTGTTCGCTGGCGCTGGCGGATCCGCTCCGCCGGCCCGCTTGGCCGTCTCGATGGTCTCGATGTTGTCGTTGTGCTGGCTTAACCGTTGAATCTCGATGTGCGTGCGTGTGCGTTTTTTCTGTTTCTCCTCCACACACACACACACACACACACTTTCTTGTGCCTTCCGCTCTCTCGAACACACGACACGAACACACCAAAATTCCGCTCGCGCCCCAATGATTAACACAGTCGATTGTCCGACGTCTGTCAAAGACGTAAGTATTCTCGTCACAGAGCCGTCGCCGGAGTGCCCGACCGGGCCGACGACGGGACTGAGGAGCAGCAGCGTCATCAGTCAGCGGCTGACCACCGGCGATGTGGCCGGCGCGGTGGCGGCGACGACGACGTCGGCCGTGGGGACGCTGCCGGGCGCATCGGTGGGCAGCAGCACGCTGGTCCATGTGCTGGTGCATCGCGAGAGCGAGGAGTACCAGACGGATGTGGAGGATGGGGGTGAGTGATGCGAGGCGGTTGGCAATAACGGAATATATCAAAAGGAAGATTTAATTGTTTCCACCTAACAGCTGCTAGGGACTTGGCTCCGGTCGGTCGTATATTGTTGCTTCATCGGCTACATAAAAAAGAAAAAAACATTAATCATTGTCTTTACATTTAATTTTTTTAAGAGCCTGAAATCCAAAATACGCTTCACATGGCAAGGAAAAATGTGCTGTTACACCAGGAAAATTAATTGACGCAGTTACACAGGTCACTGAACAAAATGGGCAATTTGAAAGAAAAAGCTATGAATTGCGGCCCTATAATTCGGATTTGGACCTTCGCGACTATTTTATGTCCTTAGATCTCTGAAGAATGCACATCGAGCACATCGATGAAAAAGTTTTCGCATGAAAAGATCTCTTTTGAGGAAATAAAGAAAACGTTCTATACGAAGGGCATAGAAAAGTCAAAAGATCGCAATTTTCGGTATATCGTCCTTCAATGGAACTATCACCCGTATCACGAGAAATTCCGAAGCGCGTAAGATTCCTTATATAAGAAATATTACGCGCTGTTCATTCATGAATCAAGCAATCTATGAATCAACAGCGCGTAATATTTCTTATATAAGGAATCTTACGCGCTTCGGAATTTCTCGTGATACGGGTGAATTAAAATCCTTTAGGGTGAATGACTAACCCTGGCCTAAATTAAATTTGTTATCGAGATCGCACCACTATTGCGTGGCACACGAACAAATCAGAATAATATTACATTTGAAATGGTCGGTTCCGCAATTGGCGGCTTATTTTTTCGGGTGCCAGTCAAAAGGTTCGGCAACGATGTTCGTATGGCGAAGAATATCACGATCACGACTGATGAGAGATCAAATGCGCCTCTAGGCTAAGCTACAGACATGTGGAAAAATTATTCCATAATGAAGTGAAGTGATGAGTGATTCCAGTGAAGCCCTATACGTTCAATAAACGAAGGACATCGGAATATGCTGTAGTTGTCCAAGACGTCTCGGACATTAGCGTTCATAGCTCTCAGTGGCTTCAACTTACACCTACCGGGCCACATATCATTCACCCAAACAGTTTCATGTGCCACACTGGATATCCATTTTGTGTCTGGACGACAACGGATTGCTGGGAGGCTTGAGCAGAGCCTGTACGTCAGGCTAGGCTCCGACGCTCTTTATATGAAGAGTAGCACGGTTTCATAACCGATATCGAGATTCAACCCTAGGCAACATTTGTTGGGTCATCGTTCACAGAAAAATCCCCACTTAAACCAGTGATTTAACCCGGGACCCTTCGATCGAGAGGCCGACGACGACGAACAACTGCAGCTCCAACGACACATCGTGTTTATATAATATTCTAAATTCTAACCCAACCGCCCTCGAGCCACTGGACATATGGCGCATGAATATCTCTCGGGTCACAGGCCGAATTTCGAATCCGTAGTACGCACACCTTGAAAATTGCATTAATCGTGTTCTCCCATCTATTCAGGGACATCCACACAAATGTTAATGAAGCAGTTATGTATGTAGAATGATCCTCATTCTATTGTACTCGAGAAAAATCGCTGCCGAAATATCTCACCCCTGGCTAAGGACTCCCCCAAAAGACCGATTTTCGAATATATGGAAAAATGTTCGAGCTAATTGAACACATGAGCAATAAAAAAATGCGATGGAAAGGATTGGAGCATAGAGTTTATTTCCATCAATTTGAGTATACGAACATTTGGTGCTATCATTGAGTTAGCACAATTTAACGTAAATTAATATGATAGCACCCATTGTTCTAGTTCACTGCAGTTGAAAGATATGGTCTCCTAACCAAACACGGAATTTTTTAGTATGGAG
>JANTBZ010000004.1:700407-722481 GCA_024741255.1 Exechia fusca
TTTGTATTGACAAAAGGTGGGGAGGGAAATTGGATAACTAAAATGTTTTTAGTTTTTGGAAATCGGTTGGAAAATACAACCACAACGGCTGTTCTACGAAAAGTGTCCGATTGTAGGGGCATCTACTCTACATACTGATATAATCATACTAACACTACAGTTGGATGTCTAAATAAGGCTTGAAATTGGCATAAAATTGTTAACACTATCTTCTCGGCTGTTTAACAACATATTTGAATGATGTTTTGTTCAAAAAGTTATATGGGTAAATATGGTGCAGCCCTGCAAAAATTGCCCTACATGTTGAAGAATTACCTCCATTACTCGATGGATTGTCATACTATCGTTAGAACTCAAACATATTCAAACTCACCGGTAAATTCCGCTTGGAAGTCAAGCATTCGATATTTGTTATCACGATGAAGAATAATACTCTTGAGTTCCGAAATACAGACGTTATCCTACTGTTGCAACTTGTCTTCTATGGAGAGGGTTCGTCGCTTAAGTCGTCGCTTGGATCATCCCTAAACGCACCTCCACTTTCAACACGATTTCATCTAGTCGGATAGTGAGTTTTGCGGCGGCCATTTAGTAAAGAGCGTTCGTATCCTCAGAGTACCAGCAATCTTGAGCTAACAAGTTGTTGAGTCTTCCGAACATAATTAGTGGATTTCTCCATGTTTTCGGCGTTAACTGCCTTATTCTGGCGTTCATGTCATGTGTTACAATATCGGCTATTACTTCCAATCTAATGTCAGTTCGGTTGAAAAAATGATATGCTCAATAATAAATTTTGTTTCCATCAAAAATGTTGTTCCTTCATAGTTTGTATCAAGACTAATCAGCCAATGTAGTGCACATATGCCAGCCGTAAGTCCGTTAGACGCGACTGCTGACGCACTCTGGCCGGGCCGATCCGACCGACCGATCACCATATGGGAATCACATCGCGCTGCGTGCGTGCTCGCCTTTTGATTGTGCACGCGCGCGATCGCGCCCAAAACGAATTTTAATCAAATGCGCGGTTATTGGCGTTGATTACAATCACTCGCGCGATCAGCGCACTTGCTGCTGTCGATTTGGTTTGCGCGCGCGATCGGCAATTATGACATGCGCGCGGCAATTATTTACGCCAACTGTGTACGTACGTGTACGTATGTGCGTAAGTGACTGTGAAGAGTTCTAGGAACAGATTGTTATAACATAACACCATCTGCGCGCGGATGCTTCATATGAGCATAGAAGTCTCTCAAATCTCGCGTGGCAACTGATCGTAAATCTAAGTCGTTCCACACGCTAGTCGCACCGCACCGCAGAACTGAATTACATCACCTATGTTCAGCCGCGTGCGCGCGCGCGCACACACCCGGAATTTGCACGCACGTCTGCTTCGAAGCTGCTGCAGAAGCAGCAGCATGCCAGAAGATGAAGATGCGCTTCTGCGCGCACTGCCAAAGAACTGTTACACGTAGACAGACAGGGTGATCATTTTGGAACTATTCTGGTGATAAATCGAGTGAAGACCAGTATTTTTAAATTGTTTATTGAATCAAGTATGTTATTCAATAATTGTTTTGATAACATAGACAATATAAATTCTAAATATCCATTCATCCGTTACAGTGACCCTATATTTGGACTCTAACTCACGGGAAACTTGAGTTCAGAGACAGTTACATTTGGCCGTCGAAGATTCATGTTGATGTTTTCAAATACATAGACTAATTCTTAAACCCCAACACATACGATCCAATTTGCTATGATTGTAATACGTTTTTATTTGGAACTAGCCGGCCCAGCGAACTTCGTTGCGCTTCTCAAATCAGCAACGCTCTTGAAATGCTTGCATTCATTATTATTTCGTCACCGTTCGCGTTGGTTTGTTTGTGAAATATTGAAGACTGATAGCTTTTATGCATAACGTGCAGGTATTTATCCTTTTTTTCAATTTCCGACGGCCCTGGACCATATTTCAAAATTCTTCTTTTTTTGGGTGATTTAACATTTTTGCGTGAAGTTAATACTTAGAAAAATTACGGAAATATAAAAAGAACATTATTCCGCGGTACTGATTCTTTTATTTATTTGTTTTCAAACATATTATTTCTGCATACGTTCTGTATATGTTCTGTATACCGTCGGAAATGATAGAATACGAATAATGTATCTTAAACATAGTCCGATCCTTATGATTCTTCGGGATTTACCTTCGAATTCCGATTCCGATACGACCATTATTAACGAAGATACAGCTCTTCGAAAAACAGCAAAAAATTCGGGTTAAAAAAAATATCCTTTAATTATTTCCGCTAGTGTATAATAGTTTTGTTACAATTAGCATTTCATGTTATTTGCATTCCTTCCTTCAAACCACAAAAATGTAATATTTAACATTTATTTCAAATGTTTGTTTAAAAAAAGTGGAGACATTAAATACAAAATATATTTGAAAAAAATCGCATATACGGCTCACCCACATTGTTCAGTGATACGATATTATAACGCTTACCTTAACTTGGTTTTCAGTGAATTCACTTCGCGCGTAAGAGTTTCCTGGTTTTCCAACATGTCTTCACATTCACGCTGCGCCTTGCGTTTTTGGGTCTTCTCCTTCTGAATTTCTTCTTCCGCTTCATCCAAATTTCGCTTCAGAATCTTCATGCGACTGTTGAGCTGTTGAATATATAATAACCATACAACAAGATTAGGAAAGAGTAAAGAGCTATTGTGAAGTGGTGAAATTGTACAATGTGCCCATATGTACCTTTTCAATCTGTTCCTTATACTGGTCGGCGTGCCGTCGTTCATCTTCCACGTTCATCGATATCTCCTTCACACGTTTGTCCATTTTGCGATTATTCTTCTGCTGAGCCAAGCGCTCCTTGGTCTCGTTCTCGAGCTGTTCCTCCAAGTTGGTGATTTTGTTCTCCAGACTGGCAATAGTGGCCTTGGTTTTCGTGCGCTGTGACGTTTCGATCTCCGCCAGTTTCGCTTTCAGCTCTTTGTTCTGGCGCTCGAGCAACGCACGAATATTCTCGTTCTTCTGCGCGCTGGACTTCTCGGTGGCCAGCTCAGCGGTCAGTTGCTCGATGCTGAGCGTTGTCTTGCGATTGCGATCGACCAGAATCTCCATCGTCGACTGCTCCTCCTCCAGCTCCTCCTCCAGGGCGGCAATGCGCGCCTCCAGGCGTCGCTTCTCGTCCACCACCAGCGTGGCTTTGCTGGACAGCGTCTGCACCTCCTCGGCCAGTTCGTCGCGCTCCGATTCGGCAGCACGTCGCAGTCGCTCCGAGCTCGCCATATCCTCGTTCACCTGAACCAGTTCGGCCTCCAGGGCCTTAAGTCTGCGCTCCGCATCTTTGCTGCTGCCCGCCAGCTCCTCCTTAGCGAGCCGCGCCTCCTCGGCATCGCGCAGAGCGTCCTTCAGTTGAAGCTGCAACTTTTTCAGCTGCTTGACAGCGTCCTCCTTCACTTTGTTGTTCATCTCCAGTGTCGCCTCGATGTCCTTGAGGTCGGACTCGAGTTTCTTCTTGGCGACCGTGGCGGTGGCGCGTTGCTTCCGCTCCTCGTCGAGTTCAGTTTCCAAATCGCGCAGCGTCTTCACCAATCCACGACGCTTCTCCTCCGACTGCTCCTCCTTGGCGAGTACGTCCCGTTCGAATTGGGCGCGCAGCGCCTGCATGTTCACTTCCAATCGGAGTTTGGCGTCTTCGGTGAGCTGCAGATCGTCCTCCAACTCTTCGTTCTGGGTTTTCAACTCGGTTAGCTGGCTTTCCAGCGAACGCTTCTGTTTCTCCAGATCGTGCACGTTCTTGTCAGCCGTACCCTGCGAGTTAGCCAGATCGTCGAGTTCGCTCTGCAGTGCCTTGCGTTTCGTTTCCATTTCTTCGATTTTGTCGTAGGCCTCGTCCAGCTCACGCGTCAGGGAGAGCACCTTCGTTTCTTTCTCGCGTGCCTCGCGCTCGGCGGTGTCCCTGTCCACAGCATTCGACTCGCTGATGGCCTTCTCTTCCGCCAGCACTTTGTCGAACATTTTCTGTTTTTTCTCCAACTCCAAGACCTTGGTGCGCTGGGCCTCCAGCTCAATGGTGGCATCTTCGAGTTCGGATAAGATTTTTTTCTTGCTCTTGTCTAGCCGGTCGTTGGCCGCAATCAGCTCTTGGATCTGACGTTGGAGGGCCTCGAGGTCTTTGTCGGATTTCTTTCGAATCTCCTCCAATTCCTTCACCACCTCTGCGTCCTTCTCGCAGCGCTGCTTGAACTCCTGCAGTTGCTTGTGCACCTCTGCCATCTTGCGATCGTAGGTGCGCTTCGTTTCATCGTCCTCATCCAACTGTTCCTGCAGCGCATCCTTCTCCGATTCGAGCTGTCTCAGCTTGCTGCTCAAAGCCAGCTTCTGTCGCGTCTCCTCCTCCAATTGTTGCTGGGTCTCCGTAAGCTGGGTTTCCATGTTGCTGGCCGTTTTGATAGCAGCTCCAGCGCGTAGGTCAGCCTGTTCCAGTTGTTCCGTAATAAGATCTACTTCGTGCTGCAATTTGGTGTCACGTTCTTGCAGTTCGGAACGAGACCGCTCGATATCAGCTAATTTAATCTGCATGAAAACAAATAACACACAATTGTCAATATTAGTTGTTAATTTTTTATTTGATTGTTATTATTGGTTCTTCCGTTTTTCTATTGATACAAAACATGAGCATGAGACAAAATGTGTATTAGAGTATTGATGATATTGATCAAATAATTTGGTACTGGGTAACCGATGTTTTTTTTAACTCTCACAAACGTAAATAAATTACATTATGGATTCGTATTTCGATACTGTTTGATAATAATGTAGAATGTAGGTAGGGGAAACCGTGTAGGTTGAACCACTGTGTAGGTGGTTGATCCAGTGCATTTATTCCAGTTTTCAATATGGAAACAAACATTTTTATGGAGGAGAATGTCATAACTTGTTAACACCTAACACTAACACCTAACACTAACAAGTTAGCACGTTACAGTATTGTTTTTTAAATTCTCGAGACGCGGGTTGGTGAGACTCATTGTAAATATTTTGAATTAACATTTAGTTAATACAGTGAAACCTCCCTAAGCCGAAATCGCACTGGACCGAATTTGTTTCCGGCTTAGGGAAGTTTTTTTAAAAACACTTGAAAGTAGTTTCATTCGACTGTATTCCAGTGTGATTATTATTCAAAATATGTTGGATGCAGTCATTGTATCGTTGTTAGCTCAGAATGCAAGCAAAAGAATCAGGAATATTGATTTTTGGGAGACAAAAATATAAACTAGTACGGTTCGTTCTTACCTGCAACTCAGAAATTTGAGCCTCTGCTTGTTTACGACGGCGATCATTTTCTTGGCGAGAAGAATTGACATTTCTGAGTTCTGTTGCGAGATCAGCGTTTTCAGCCTCGAGTGTTTGTTTGGACTTTTCCAATGCCAGTTTAGCCTTTTTATGATTCTCCAGTTGCTCATTTATTCCAGAGAGCTCTTGCGAATGTTTGTGTCGCATATTAGCCAAATGGGATTCGTGTGATCCGGTTTCTTCCTCGAGGTTCTTCTTCAACGTAGCCAATTCCTGTTCTCTCTTAGAGCGTAACTCTTGTTGTGCTATGAATGAGAAAAAAATAACGTTTTGTATTAGAAAATTGCACAAGATGCATCCAGTTACACTTTGAAGTTTTGCCAACAAAATGGTAAAATGCAATCAATAGACCATTTATCTGGCTTTTTTTTGTTTGCTAAGCATTATTGCCCTGTATTGGGTCTATGCTTCAAGCTATACTCCAAAAAACGAGAGCATGTTTTTTGACGATTTGAAAAAAAAGGGGGGATAAGTTTTGCCTCCAGTCGGATGTGTCCAAAACTATACAATGCAAGGTCGAAAAATAACAAATACGTTTATTATAGTCTCATTCGAACGAACGAAACCATTTGAAACCAAGAAATATCATCATGGTGACTCTATCATCTGGATTCGCGAGTGCTATGGATTGCGATATACATGTTCAATATAAAAATGGATTTTTCACAGTAAACGTAAATCTCTCTTTGGTCTTTTCCCGATAAAATTTATTGGACTGTGTTCTAAACATTGTTTAAACCTATTTGAATGATGATATTGTCATAACATACTTTTGGATACAACATAAAAATGCCATGCAAAACTTGATTATCTCATTCATATCATTCATTCATTTCAAGGTTCGATCGTATCACATTCATGAGATTTACCTGCAGTAGTATCGAGTGAATCCAGGAGCTCGTTTTTCAGCGCCTCGAGTTCCTCGCTCAGATCTCGTCGAATCTTCTCCGCTTTGGCGCGGGCCACCTTCTCGGCCTCCAAATCCTCCTGAATTTCAGCAAGTTGAGACTCCAGTTCGCGCTGTGCCTTCTGCGCAATGGCCTTCGACGCCGACTCCTCGTCAATGCGCAACAACGTCTGCGTTAGTTCGTCTTCGCGCTTCACCAGTTGCAGTTGCATTTCTTCAATCTGGACGCGACGCTCGTTGATTTGTTCGCGCAGATCCGCCACTTCCGTTTCCATTTTGCGCTTGCTGCGATCAACTTCTTGACGCTGCTGATGATCCTTGAGCAGACGTTCCTCCAGCTCCGAAATGGTAAGCTCGTGCTTCACTTTCAACTTGGCCAGGTGTTTGGCTTTCTCCTCTTCCTCTGCCAATGTTTGCGAAATGTCGTTCGCTCGCTCTTCCATTGCCTTGCGCTCTTTGATCAGTTTCTGATTCTGGTCATCAGTCAATGCCAAATCTTCCTCGAATTTCTTGATCTTCGCGTCCAACTGCACCTTCTCGAGTTGCAATTTCTGCCGCGTGGCCTCCTCCTCTTCCAGCTGGTCTTCCAGATCTTGCACATGCAGCTGCAGTTTCTTCTTCTCGCCGCTCATCGCATTCACGCGTTCCTCCTCCTCCTCGATACGTGCTTCCATGTCCTGCATCATCTCTTCGAGCTCCTGCTTCCGTGCAGCCAAGCGCATGCGGCTCTCCTCGGCCTCGGCGCACAGCTCAATCTCGGCCTGCAGTTGTTCGGCCAAGTGCGTTTTCTCATCGGCGGTCACTTGGAACTTCCGTTCGAACTCCAGCGCAGTCAGCGACAAATGCTCCAACTTGTCCTGTACGGTCTTCAGTTCTTCCTCTTTCTGCACCAGCTTCTCCTCCTGCTTCGTCACCTCCAGCAACGGTTTGACCTTCGTGTACAGACGCCACCACTGCCAGTTGCGCAACTTCAGGTACGCCGCACAATTGCGCTGGATAATGCGGATCGCATTCAACTGCTGCAAGCGCTTCTGGAAATTGCGGCGTGCCAGAAATCCCCGACAGAACGCCTGGAAGTTGACGATCAGATCGGTGATCTTGTAGTCGCGCTCCTCCTCCAAGTGCGCGAGCACGCCGGCCCGGAAGAATATCTTCGACTGGCCCACGCGGAACAGATTCGAGTCCAGCTCCAGCGCCTGGATCATCCGCTCGCAGGCCTTCTTGCCGTCCATGAAGCCCTTCGGAATGACGTTCGGCGTCAGCAGCTCGTAGCGCTGCCGGAACTCCTGGAACGGGATCCGATTCGGGAAGCCCTGCCGGCAGATGCGAATGCCCTCCAGCACGCCGTTGCAGCGCAGCTGGTCCAGCACCAGCGGAGCGTCGATCTTGCCGGCGCGCTTCTCGTGGTTCGGAATGATGCAGCGCACAAAGTTCGGATTGGTGTTGCGCAGCGTGTCCATCAGCTTCGCCAGCTGCTCCTTGTACAGGTGCGACACCGTTCGGAACATGCCCTTGCGCGTGCGCGACCCAAACTGCGTGTCGGTCAGCGCCTGGTGCGCCATACCGACGATCTCCGCATCCTTCCAGATGTTCACCACGAACGGATCCTGCGACGCCTGCAGCAGCGACACGATGTTCTCGTTCAGCGGATCCATGTTCTTCATCAGCCACTTGGCCGCCGAGTAGTCCACCTTGCCGGCGTAGTGGACGATGGCGAAGTCGGCCACCTCTCGAAAGTCGGTCTTCTTGAACTTCGGATGGGTGATGTGTTCCAGGACCAGTTTCTCGACGAACGTCTTGTCGGTCGCCTTCGGGAACCAGCACGCCTCGTCCAGCAGCGCCATAATGCCGCCCGGCTTGTCGATCAAATCGATGGTCGGCTGCAGATCCAGACCGAAATCGATGAACTTCCACTCGATGCCCTCGCGCTGGTACTCCTCCTGCTCCAGAATGAACATCGTGTGATTGAACAGCTGCTGCAGCTTCTCGTTGGTGTAATTGATGCACAGCTGCTCGAACGAGTTCAGCTCGAAGATCTCGAAGCCCGCCATATCGAGGATGCCAATGAACGAGGCGCCCTGGCGCTTGGTGCGGTCCAGCGACCGGTTGATGCGGTTCACCAGCCACTTGAACATGCGCTCGTAGCACGCCTTGGCGATTGCCTCGACGGCGAACTCGACCTGCTCCTTGGTCTGCGCCTTGGACACGAAGTCGCGGCCGACCTTGATGCGCGGCGTGAGGAAGGCGCGCGTCATATCGGTGACGTTCAGGCCGAGCAGATGGGCGATCTTCTGCGCGACGGTGTTGTCCGGCAGCGTGGCCTGGTCGGAGCTGCGCTCCTGCTTGAACTGCATGCAGCCGAATAGCAGCACAGCGCTCACGATGCGGAAGATCGAGTTGAAGTCGTCGTTGGTCATGCCCATGATGTTCATCGATTTGACGGTCGCTTGGTATTCGGCGTAATCGTCGACGCCGGAGACCGGCAGCAGGCCGTTCGACAGGAACGGATACGACTTGATGTCGTCCAGGATGAATTTCTCGCGCTGATCGGCCGTCGCGCCGGCCAGCAGCTGGTAGAAAATGTGGAATGTACGTTCGTCTTTCGCCTGGCGAATGGCACGGGACTTCTCCAGCAGATAGGTTTCGATGTTCGCACCGGAAATGTAGCCGGACGCATCGAAGTTGATGCGAATGAACTTGCCCTGCAACACGAAATCGAATCGAAACGATACAATTAAAAGGTCAGTATAATTCATAATTATAACTTACGAATCGCGAAGAGTTGTCGTTTTTCACGGTCTTGGCATTTCCGAATGCTTCGAGGATCGGATTGGCTTGCAGTAGTTGATGCTCCAGTTCGCCCTGCAATGGAAGATTATTGATGTATTTAGCACTCAAAAATATAAAAAATAATGAACACTTGGAAGATTATACTCACGATGATGAGAGCTGGATGCGGTGTCTGAGTAAAAGAAACATAATAATATATTAAAATAATTTTATCTGACAAATTACGGTAGGATGTTTCAGTCGCGTTCCGGTAAAATCCTAGAATTAATTAATTATTGCCGGCGGTAATGGTTGCGTCCACAACATAGTATCAGTGCTACTGAACCACGCATGCATGATAGAGAAATACCGTTCAATCCTTTCATACGCCATGGCATATTGCACAGTTTTAAAATGCCTGGTTAAACTTTTTACTCACAAGGGGAGAGTCATGATGTGATGTAAGCAATCGAAGAATCCATTACAGTGTAGAAACTAGATGCAAAATAAAGATATACGTGTGTCGGGATTCTTGCCAATGGGCCCTGTGGCGGAAGTTATGAGCATTTCAAGATTGAGTTCTTGTATGGGAGTATCGAAATATGACCTTTTTGACTGGCTACAACTCTTCATGACAAAACTGTAGTATACTTTTTTCATCTCCCAGACCTCCTCTATAATACTGCATCAACCAATTTTCGATAACAGCCAATCGACATGTGTCCATACTAAACTCAAACTCAATCCTACAATACTCATGACTGCCGAGACAGGGTACATGTCGATGTGCAGTTATCGAAAATGTGTTGATGCAGCATGATTGATACTGTATATCATCAGTATCAATCATGCTGCCGGTCGGATAGCAAATCGATAACACATCTGCGGCGATTATATTCGCTTATTATGCAAAAATTACCTCTGAAAATCACTAGAAATTCCCTGAAATTAATGGAACTATCTAAATAATATTCTAGAATCCCGTAAATCTTCGGAAATTGTCGTCTATTAGGCCTAATAAACATATCCGGGAAACACAGAAAATCGATACAATTAATTTATTTAACAGGCAGGCTAGAAAGTCAGAAGGACACATCTTTCTGATGAAAGTATTTGTTAATAATCATTATAGATTCATTGAAGGACGATATACCAAATTTTACATCCATACAAATTTTGGTTCGTTCGATATGTTAATTTGATGATTGAAGCCACTTTTCTTTATTCAATTTATAAGCAACTTTTGTTATGGCGAATAAATTGGTATCGTCGTATTTCGTGAACATGTAAAAACACTGTTTCCTGATGGGAAAAACTGCGACTAGATCCAAAACATAAATGGAAAAGTGTTATCTGGGTTTTGAACTAGCCGAAAAAAATGTTCGCGAAAAATAAAAAATCCATAATTATTTTTGTAAACATTTTTCGAGTGATGAGGTTTTTGCGCCATTTATTTACCAATCATTTGAATCGTTCTAAGTCACTCCTGTGACAAATGACGACATTTTAACCAAAGACGAAACAGAGAACTATTTTTTGGTGCAATTTCGGATCGCATATTCTTGGTTGAATTATTTAACACAAAAAACATTATTCCGACCTTTCGTGGGCGGAGCGGATTTCTCTTTTGAATATCTCCGATCCTATATGCCTGAAAAAATGTATATCTACATGAATTTTTAAGTTCAGGCAATATTCATGCAATCCATTTTGTTTGGTAAATTAACAAAAATATTTGCATTGATAAATAATTTGTCGTTCAAAGTGTCGAAATCCAAAGTTTCACCAATCGGACCAGTCGTGGTCACACTAACATACGTGACTGAGAGAAAAATGCTGTCAAGCTGAAATATTCATAACAAATCGGCAAAACGCGCACGTGCTTTTGTGTTGTGGTTCAAGCGTTCATGGCGAGAGTTGCCGTTTCGAGTACATTCACAAATTTTAGACATTTTACTATATCCCTGGAATTTTGTCTCTGAAAATGTCGGATAATCAATGAACATCTATAGAATTGATTAGAAACAAAGAAATCGTCAATCATCTTCGACATTTAACTGAAGAAGTCTCCGAAAATCATTGAAAATCGCTAGATTTCATTGGAAATATTAATAAAATTCTTCACAACACTGAAATCGTCGAGAAGCGTTAAGTTTTTACAAATTGCATTTACGGGAATTAGAGGAAAACATGGCCAGTAATTTTCAGTTTGAAAAAGAATGTTCATTGAACAAATATGAAACGGCAACCATGTTCATGGCTCTCTTGGTAATTGTTCTCTGCATACGCGGTTGTTAGTAAGACCACGAGTGAAATTATGGTATTAATTGAAATCAGTCTTAAATAATAAATACAATTTCGGCGCGCTTGGGGTTTTGAGACACAAAATGTGCTTCAATTACATAGAGTAACATGGGGCCATATTTGAAGAAAGGGTATACCTTTTGTATTTAAGGCACTACCGGAACGGAATCCATATGGGTAGGAAGCGTTCTATGAAATGCACACAATAACTAATATTCAGATTTCAATATCTTAATTTCAAAGGCATAAAGTAGCCGATGCCAAACTTACCCAACCTTACCCTACATACCAAATATGGTATCGTTTATACATAGTCAATATAGCCGTCTGGGCTATCGATGTGTTCATACATATATGGACTTAAATATTGCGTTGTGTCGAGTGCTCGCGGTATCAAACCATAACAGGTTTGTTTTGAAATACATATACATACATACATATACACAGTCGACAACGAATCGTGCGTCGTGCGCTCTATATATGGCATTTCGTTGCATTCCTTTCCATATATCGCCAAGTAGGTCAAGCGTATGTATGTGTTTACTGTGCAGCTTATTTATTTATTGTGTGTGTGCAGATGTTTGCGAAAAATGTCCGACTGAGGAACCATCTATTATACTTACAGCTGATCCTTTAGGTTTCGATGCAGCCACGTACGCCAAATACTGAATCACTTTTTTTGTATTTTCGGTTTTTCCGGCACCAGATTCTCCAGTGCATAAGATGGACTGGTCCTCTCGATCTAAATGGAGCAAATTGAACAACGAACAAAATGATTAGTTTCAGGTCCAATGCGTTACTTCAAAGATGTGCATAGTGCTAAATATTGACCATATATAACTTACAAGGATTGATAGAATTACGACATTTGGCATATACAGTGGCCGACGGCCGAGCATTACCGCCATTCCGCCAATCGCACTAATCTATTGAATGTTTGCATGCAAGTTCCTCCAATTGATGAATGCGTTGATTATATCAATTGAAGGAACTAACATGGATTGCTCTCTTTAACCCATGTCCGGCGATTGGTCAAGTCAATTTTCTTCGCCAAATCACAAGGGAATCCTCGCAAAAAAATACAATACAGCTCACAAGGGAGTAGTCTTCTTTTTTTTTCTTCGCTTGAAATTATCTTTGATATGTATATTTTATATAAACTTTATCCCATATTACTCATTTTCTTAACACGTCGTTTCACTTTTCCGTTTTTTTTTCTTCAATTATCCTACGTAGGAACTAGATTTAGCAACTGACAATAACTATTTAAATGATTAATAAATGGATATACTATATATTTGACATTTGCTTATATTTTAGTATTTAAAGAAACTTCCGAAAACACCAATTTGTCAGCTATATTTTGAAGACTACCCCCTTGATCATTGAAAAAAAATCATCTGTATGATCATAATCCAATTTCATAATGTGTCCAGTCTTGATTATTGTATAAATTAATAGCAGGTGGAAGTTATGACTGCATACGGGTAGAAGAGTATAACGATATTATCATCACATTATTTCAAACCCTTTTATGTCTATCTTAATTATTTCTGTAATGTTAAATTAAAATAATAATAAAGTATCAAATAAATTACCTTGAAGCATCGAACGGTACGCGCTGTCTGTAATAGCGAATACATGCGGAGGAACCTCATGCCGCTTGATTCCCTTGTACCGTTCCATAATTTTTTCGGTGTAAATAGGCAGCTTCTTATACGGATTGACCACCACACAAAACAGTCCGGAGTAAGTCTAAATACAAGAGAGAAAACATTGTCAGAAATTAAAAGTAATAACAAATATGTACTATTATGTGTTATTTCCCATATCTTGTTGTGGAAACACAAGGTAAAACTGGTAAAGATAAATAAACAACGTATTATTTTTGCTGTGAACTGACTGTAAAATAGTCTGCACAAATTATATAGGTAAAACACTGAGAAAAATATCATTATAATCATATTTGCTGAGCATTGATCCAATCTCCGACCGCAATTAATCAATTTAGTACATATTGAACTTGAAGGTGATAATGTTGATGGATGATTTTAGATTAAAAAATGAATGGGGCTGTGTTCTCGTTCGTGTTTTTGTACAAAGAGCGTCAACTGTTGATATAGCATTTGAAACTAGAATAACTTTTGATGTGGACATAAAACAATTGTCCACATCAAAAGTTATTCTAGTTTCACAAACTTTATTTGTATCTTTAAATGTTATTTCCATCATCGCGTTTCCTAGCGTATCGGTGGTACTAAATGAGAATTCCCGTCAAACATTGACTTTGAATCACGGCTAGTGTGTACTTGTGGCTTATATGGATATTAGGTGTATACATGATGGACAAAAAATAGAAATATACAAATAAAGTTAGTGTAAACAAATTGTTGTCCACATCCAAATTTATTTACGTTTCAAATGCTATATCAACAGTTGGCGCACTCTTTACAATGACTTTTTGTCATTATCGATACTTACGTAGATGAGACCTGAGTAGTAACGATCTTTGATGTTATGCAACACAGATGCCTCGTTCAGACATGTTAACTCAGCCATGTCCTCGACCTTGTCGAACTTGGGTGGATTCATTTTTTGAATGTCATCCCGCACAACGACCACTCGCTTGCCAGATTCAGCGAGTTCAACTTCTACTTCTTCACCATGAAGATGTTGACCCTGCTCCTGTTTGATGCTGGCCGCAACGAAACCCTGGAACAAATAACATCAACAAATATTTCAATACATTTTTGGAGTGAAAAAAGGGTACATCCTAAAGAACAAATATGGTAAAAACGACTCTCCCACAAATCACAGACATTAAGAGCTGGCCTACAAACAATAACATCTGCGTACTGATTGTTGGACGCAAGTGTGTTTACATTACATTTGCATGGAGTGAACACGAAGTTGATTTCGCGGATAAAAATGGAAATAAATTGTTGATTCTATCTCAAGAACGGACCGAATGAAACACTAACTTGTCATCAGTTTCAACATTTTATAAAACTTCTTTAATCATTAAAACATACAACAAATGTTTTGTTTTCGAAGAGTTTATGTAACGTATTGTCATAAACTGTAAAAACAATTACGCTCACTATTCTCACCTAAAAATATATTGCAGTACCAATGGGAAATGGAATCCCCGGGTTTTTTCCCCCGGTGTGTGCTGGTCGTGACACTCAAAACGGATTAGATAAAACAAAATAAAAGAGTGTAGGGCGTAGTAAACTAGCCAACCGAAGAAGTTTTAACTATTTTGATACTTTTGTTTTATGTGCCGTTCAAAACCAGTTAGTTCGGCAGTATCGACTGCGTGTCCATCCCTTGTGAGCTGCACTGATTGTGTTTGACATGATGTACGGAGTAAGTACGAATAGGCCACCGCCCTCAAATACATATTGATACGGGCAAAATTAACAATTTAGGTCATCTATTATATAAAAATGAATGGTCTATGTATGTAGTAGCATCACGCCCAAACGGTTCATCCGATTGTCGTGAAACAACCTGCGTTATGTTTGTGTTGTTCTAAGCTGTGTTCGTACGTGTTAAAATTCCGGAAAATGCCTGTAGATGGCGTTATCGTCGGAATATTTGTAGTGCTCATAACTTATGAACGGATCCTCCGATTAGGGTGAAATAAAGTGTGTTGTGTAGGTGTTGACCCAAAGTATGTCTATGCATAATTACAGGTAATTCCGACAGAGGGCGCTTTCTATATGAATGATAATCTTTGTGATATGTCGTTTTCGCATCATTGCACGACGTCCAGCGAACCATATATAACAAAAATTGGCCCATACGTCCTACAGAAGTCAACTAAAATTTGAATGTTATTGTTAACCCATTAGGGCCAGCGATTTCTTGAACGCATCGAAAAAATTAGCGTGTTTGGCCGATTTTGAAATATTTTTTGGTTTCGATACCGTGGAAAAAAATAGTTAGTTTTTTACATAATTGTTACATTTGGTTCGCGTGTTCGATGTTTGAAAAACAGAATCAAAGTGATTTATTCGATTGCATTTATCGGACACGATGCGTCCAGAAACACTCTGCGTTTTACAGCATGAAAAGCTGAGATATTAAACAGAGATATTTTGGTGTGTGCACATGCAGCGCGCAATAGCTGACGTGTTGAGTACGGCCATCAATTATTACGATCTAAATTCGAAACTGTGCATGAACGGATCCTCCGATAAGGTGAAATAAAGTGTGTTTTGTGGGTGTTGCATTATTTCGGGTAATTCCGACACGGGGCGCGTTCTGTATAAATGATAATCTTTGGGATATGTCTTTATCGCATCATTGCGCGACGTCCAGCAAACAAAATTTAATGGAAACTAGCTCATACGACGACTATGATTTGAGTGCCATTGTTAAATTAACGCCATCGACATTTTCGAACGCACCAATCAAAGAGGTGTCTCCGGGCGATCGTAGCAAGTGCTTACGAAAATGAAGTTTTCGTAGAATATGTTTGATGGATTACGTGAAAATGTGTCAGGGAATTGTTTATAAAAGTATTCTTCATCCTTCAGCTTCCACGCACCAATCAAAAGGGGTGTCTCCGGGCGACCGAAGAGTATTTTAGGGCGTCGAGATGCCGAAATGATTCTTAGCATCCAGATAACCCATTAACGACGGCAAGTGCTTACGAAAATGTTTATAAAAGTAGTCTTCATTCTTCCGCTTCCAGTGCGCTGGCGTTAAAGCCGCTATTTTTGGTAAAGAGGCGCATAAAGTGCGCGAAGCGCACCTTGCCCGCCCGCAGGGCGGACGGAGCATTGTTGCGCACTCTTATGAAAAGATGAATATCTTCGGTCACAGGCCGAATTTTCATGAACAAGAATTAACAAGAATTGCCACCTTAGGCCGCGCAGCAGCCTTTTATGGGACCAACCTTAGGCTGCGCAGCAGCCTTTTTGCGAGCCATTGCGATCGAAATGGCGAGTTTTAAATTTATATGATGACACGTGACATATACTATTGGGAAACTAATTCTATTTTTTTAAATAACTTACTATGTAAAAAGTGAAGTTCCGTGAGAGAAAAATACGTAACGCGTGTACCCAAAAACACATTTTTTGCTGTGCAGTGCCTAATATTTTTCACAGAGACTTTTTTTATACATTTAAAATAGGTGCATAACATTCCAGAACTAAAGTCTAAAATTCGTTTCATTCGGTCTATCCGTTCTCGAGATACAAGGAGTGCGCAACATTGCCCCGTCCTCCCCTACTACATATGGTTCGTTATGTCCCGGGAAAATCTGTGTTCTGGTGCCACCAATCGATAACATTTTTCGAAAGTGCCAACTTTGAAAAGATGAATTCCAAATGTTCATGACATTTCATAAGGTATGTATATATTGAAAGTTATGCCACTTATTGAAGCACGCCGTTAATCAAATAATTTCGTTTTTTGATGTAGCACTGTTTTCTGACGGGAAAAGTGGAAGTTGGAGCCAACGCATGTTCAATTATGATTGGTCCAGGTTCTTCTCCAGCCGAAACAAAAATAGCAATTGTTTTCCAAAACTCCTTTCCTGCCATTTGGGCAACGAATACGATGTGCAGTGTGCAGTCGAATTCGTAAACAGAAAAGTTCGGAAGCTTACGATCCCTGGTTCACTAAAGATATGATATGAGAAGGTGCCGCAAAAACGCAAAAATTCACAATCGACAAAATGTCCATAATTTATGAATTGTGGTCCCATCTACGTTTGTCTGCTCGCACACGGGCAGAGTGATTGGTGTTTATTCCACTCTGCACTTTGAGAACTAGTTGTTTTTGTGTTTTTGTGCAATCTGATTATTATTATTACACAGTTCCCTGTATTGACGACGCGTTTAATAAATTTGAGGTGTCGCCCGGGGATTCGAACCACCAAGTTGTGATACCAAAACCCGACTACGTCCTGCGTTGGAACTTAATGAACCATGTAGTACCTTGTTTAATTATATAACTACTTTTGAAAGGAAAAGAAATCGGGAGAAAATTAATGAAATAAATGTGTAGAAATATCATTATTCAGTTTGTGTGAAGGTGTGCGGAGTAGGAATACTCGCGAGAGACTCAATCGCAAACGATATCAAATATACTTACTAGATGAGTCTTTCTCAATGTACACAACATGAACGCCGAATGTTCAAATTACGCAGTGTTTCATTCATCTCATACTCATTACATTCGTCGGAATTGTTGTCCGGTGCGCGTCATGTCGACTTGGAGCACCGCAGCGGACATCGACATGACCCTTTTCACTTTAAATGAAATATATGTGTTGAAAGTGGGTATCGAACCAGAGACCTTCCGCTCGTGAGGCAAGCACTCAGACGAGGGATTAATTTTTATAGATTGCGTAAAAACAAGAATACAATTAACATAGACTAATAAATTTCATTCGTGTAAACTATGAAGGCCTGTACACAAAATTAGAGTGAAAAGGAATATTCTTCTACCAAGACAATACCCTTTTTCCCTTTTTTAGGCCCTTTTAAAACTCTGTAAGTTTTGATCAAATGGCATACTGGTTGATGTTGAATTTCTTGTAAAAAAAATCGCTAATAACTTCTTTGAAAAAAAAATATTCAAAATATTTTTGCCAATTTCTCTGAAAATATACAAAACATGTACTGCGAAACAGTACTATCCAAGCAAATAATGTGCTTAGGGCGATAAATGCGTGATGAACCAATTTCAAGTCGTTTTTCAACCAATTTTTACGAAATATCATTGAGAAATCATGGTTTTTAGGCCCTTTTTTTAGACCCTTTTTCACTGTTTTTAGCCACTATTTTAGGGCCCTAAAACGTACATTTTAAGGCCCTTGAGTTCCGGGCCTTGATTATAAGATATATGTGTAATTGACTTGGACTACAAGTGCTAAAATATCAAATGGTAAAATAATAAAATTTCAGCCATAAGTGAATTTTTTTTTTTTTAGATTTCAGGAGAGCAATCTGCAACAGAAAAGTTTACTTATAAGCTGGATCCAGTCCACTTTTGTCATTTTGGCGCATAGTGTTATAAATTGACATCATGTCCAGATTTGTAATTTCCCGGGACTACGGAAGTTGATTTTACTTTCATGATTGAATCACGTTAATTTGGTATACTCAATTCTCTAGTGCACAGTCCGTCTGTAGGCGGACCTCACTTGAAGGACTCTAGTTCGAACACCTTGACTTTTTCTCAAGATTTTTTGTTTTGTTTCTTAAAGCTGATAGAAGCTCCAATAATCCCCTTGATTCCGAGAACTGTAAAGCAATTATAATAAGCACCGTTTATAAAGTGGTGCGTTGCTCTTATGGTTAGCATGTGCTTATGTTGCTTGACGTTTCTCGTAATCCACCCGAATATGCAATTAACTGTTTTAACGTAGTGAGTAGTGAGTTCGGTCTGCCTACGGTGGCCGTTTGAAAATCAAATTTATGGAAACGTTATTTTTCAATAATAGAAATAAATAAGTGTTCATGTAAAGTTAAAAAAAAGTTGCACTAAATGCACAAGACCGCCTACAGGCGGACTCACGAAATGTCTCCTGGGTGTAATTATTATTTTTGTTCGTGCAGTTATTTTTTTGTATCCCATGACACATGTGTTTTGAGTTTCGAGTGCAGTGTCATGCATGAGCATGGATCAGAGTCACTACAGTGGAAAGTATTGGTCTTTGAGCATCTTATTTTTAAACATGGAACAATGTTTCAATTTGGAGTTTTATTATGAAAGCTGTCGCCAAATCGCTTTTCAATCATTATTTACGTGCACAGCTTATTTTACTAGACCAACATTTATTGTATTTTTCGACTCATTTATTATTTTAGAGCACTTTTTAGAGCACTTAGCGATACCTTGATAACAGGCGCTTATCAAGGTATCGCTTCACTCCAGTAACTGGGAGTCCGAAGACATTATTGACGATGGCGTGAAAACAAATCACTGATCAATTAGGGGATTGTTGCACCTTGCACCTGGTTACAAAACTTCTGCGAGACCCATAATTTTCAGAAATTTTTGATTTCACGTCATTTCAATGGCCAAGATCTTCTGCAATATATCAAAACTCATGGCGCTGTTCGCACACTCGGCAATCTGAAGTGAAGTGACACATATGTTTACAGAAAGCCAGCCGCCTGTTTGTTCGCAAACAAATAAGTATCACTTCGCATTGCAGCAAACCGTCCAACATGTCTGCGATCTGCGAATGCCGCGTGAAACACGTATTTACCTGTGACTCATGCGGGACCCAAACCAATCTCCTCTGCGTCCATTCGGCCTGCGAAGCCGGATCACTAAACTGGTTTTTCTCCACGGTCAAATACTTCAGCTCGGGATCGTTACGATCCACAACCGAATGCTCGTCATTCATGGTGGTTCTGCGTGTAGTTGTCTTTTTGTTATCAAATATTCAGTGTTTTAATGATGTTAATGGGTTTTCACTTGTTATCGGCACTTTCACTGTATGTGGGTATGTGTAGTTTCTGAAATGTGGAAGAATGAAGTTGTAGTACATATAAAGTATGTAGGTAGTATGCAGCATATGTACGTGGAAAGACACTTTGGGGGTTGGTGAACTTTGTATGTGGGGACATTCGATAAAGTTGATCGGGGTGTGACCGTGTATATAAAATATTTTGCTTAATATTCGCAAATACGTTTTACAAATAGGGCTGGCAATGTTGATTCATAGAACTTCATATTCACGACCAAAAATCCTAATTATTTTACAGTAGTCGTGCACGAAATAGACAGAATGCAAATATTATTTTCAAACTATTCTATTTAAATTTCATGTCGTTGAAAACCGACAACCCTATTGTAGCGATATGTACATGTCCAACAACAAACTATGTATCGCGAATGCACATATTTGCGCACGCAGACATTACTCATACAACCAATACTCGAAATCGTTGAGTAATCAATATTCAACCGCATACCGACTGGAATTTGTTTGATTCACTAATTTGATTATCAGATCACATTACTTGCAATATGAATGATTTTTGCCATCTATACACGAACACTGATACTCTTTGTTGCTTTATACACGTTATCATGTTGTATCCGAGATCCGAGAGAACAAACAATGATGTCACACGAACACACCCAGTTTTTGTTGGCAGTATTTAGGACATAACTTTGTACTGGATTGATTTGTTGTATTGTTGGTCGTCGTCGTATATGTATATACCATCGACACTCGACACTATTTTTCATACGCGATTGGGAATATCACAGGTAAGTATATAAACACACAATTGTAAAAATGCAATTTTATAAAAACGTCTGGAAATACACTCAACACGAACAGGTAGAATAAGCGGAAGAACACGCCACGTACGAGATACACAACGGTTGCACAGTGAGTGAATAGTGAATTGTATGCGTAGGTATGTCGAATGCCGATCACAATATCGGTATTTAATTGTATTCTCAACAAGCGTTGCCAATTTGGCAGCAAGCATTGAAATGCAAATAAATTGAAATAAAATTTGAGGTATTCAAACAGCGATGCCGAACCTCTTCATTCCATGTATACCCTTTCGCGCATGCTTGCGGGCTAGCTCGCGCGCATGCATTCCGGTCGCGCACGCAAACCCTAGCGCGCTTTCGCATATTCATTCCAGTCGGTTTGCAGTGCGAGTAGACGTCTTTAACTCTTAGGTGGTTAGACCCAGTCCAGCCATGCCAGTGGCCTTTCTCTTGTAAATTGCTCGAACTGTATGCAAATTTCAGAATGAAATCTTCAAAGAATTCGTTGAGCTCATTTTTACCTATATTTCTATTTTTTAGCGTGAAGTATTCATTCATATCTATTGCGTTGAAACTGATTATAGCGTTGTAGGTAGAGGACCGGTCTACGGATGCCAAGCTGTTAATGTGTATTCCAAAACGTCAATCTCTCTCTGAAAGAGCGAAAAACGGTGAATTCGTGAATTCGCTAGAATACGCGTGCCGCAGCGGCCGATTTCTAAAGCACGCAAGCGTGCACGTGAGCGTAAGCGTGCCCGCTTCAGACTG
Source organism: Exechia fusca (assembly GCA_024741255.1). Taxonomy (NCBI): domain Eukaryota; kingdom Metazoa; phylum Arthropoda; class Insecta; order Diptera; family Mycetophilidae; genus Exechia; species Exechia fusca. The sequence continues at coordinate 721,791 of JANTBZ010000004.1, forward strand.
GAAAACACACGTATTCTAGCGCGCACAGCCGCGCGATTTGACATTTTCGCCACAGTAATGACGCGACCGCTGTAAGGTTTGCGTGCGCGACTGCAATGCACGCAAGCATGCGCGAAAGTGTGCGCGTGCGCGCATTTGCTCAGAAATCGGCCGCAGTCCGTTCAGTAAAATTAGAAACTCAACGACACATTCCAGGGGCCGATTTCTGAAGCGTACACGCGCAAGCACGTTTAGACTGGAATGCACCGAGGGGCTTATCACTCTGGAATCCAGTGTACACTTCGCGGGAAATCTTGTGGAAATCTTTGAACATTTCCGGAAATCTCTGGAAATCTTCGGATATCTTTGGAAGTTTACGAAAATCTTTGTGAATATTATCTCTGTAAATCTTCGGAAATCTTTTGGAAATCTCGGGAAATCCCGGTAAACTCCGGAAAACTTTTTGAAATCTCTAGAAGATTTCTGGAAATCGGTGCACACCTCGAACAAGAGTGATTCGACCCTCGGAATGCCCGCGCATTTTAGCGCGCACACTGCAATGCCGACACACGCGCGCGTCACGTTTACGGTTACCGAAGTGTGCATACAGTGGTAGACACAGAATTATACGACCATTTTTTCTAGCGCACTAAACTCATGTTTAGTCAAAGTAAACGTATATTTGACAGACAAATTGTCATGACATATATTT
>JANTBZ010000005.1:0-15252 GCA_024741255.1 Exechia fusca
TGGCGGCTCACGATATACTGCGCGTACACATCCGCCGACAGCCAACTCCGGCGCACCGTCTCGTCCGCCTCCATCTGCTTCGTCCACGCGGCCAGCCGCGGATATCGCTCCGCCGACAACTCAAAGCGCTGGGCGTCCAGTCGCATCAGGCCGCCGAATCGCTCGAACCACGGCCAAATCATGTAGTCCAGCATGCCGGGCAGCTGGGCGCCGCCAAAGAAGCGCTGGTCGCGCCGGCGCAGCTCCTGCTCGAACGCATCCAGTTCGGCGCTGAGCGCGTCCAGGGCGTCGGGGGCGGGCCGCTCGTGCACCGGATCGATGACGGCGACGCGATAGAATTGCCGCACAACGTCGGCAAAGCGTTCGATCCACAGGCGATCGAGCGTCCGCTGCAGAGGATCCGCGGGATAGAGGGGCCGTTCGTCGGGCGGACTGGCGGCGTCCAGATAGTCGGCCACGATGAGCGACTCGTGCAGAACGACGGAGGAGGGACCGGAGGCTGAGGCCGCAGGCAGATCGCGAACGATCAGCGCGGGCACTTTGCCCAGCGGACTGTAGTTGAGCAGCCAGCCGGGTTTGCGCTTCAGGTTGACGTTGACGACGTGGTAGGGCTGCCGTTTGGCGTCCAGGACGAGCACAACGCGATGGGCGAACGGACAGAAGCGCATCGAGAGCAGCACCGGACGGCGGTCGTCGTCGGCGGGCAGCTCGGGAAATGGATCGCCTGCGGCGGAAGAGGAGTGGTCGTAGGAGGTATGTAAAGTGGTTTTGATATTTGGAAGTTGATTGTTTGTGTTCACCTGTTGCATGATGCTTCTGGGTATTGGCCATGGTTTGTTTTGCGAAGCCGCGACGAGACTTCAGCGGGTGTTTGTGTACGAATGAAATGGTTGAGAGCTTGCTATTGACACTGAACCTTGATGCTCTGCTGCTGTGCTCAACAAGCTAACTGTTTTGCTCTTATCCATTCTCCGACATCAGCATAATATTACAATATCGTTGAGTAGAGTGCGACCGGTTTTTGTTGGAACACAAGAGGGTTGAGTGATAAATATTGTACGAATGATGTTGGATATAGTTTAATCAATCTAATGAGTTCAATTTAATAATATTATTTGTTAACGTAAATTCGACTTGCATTTATTGCCTTTGCCTATTGCTTGTTCAACATCTCATAATCCGGTGTGCCGCTAATGTGCGTCAGAATAAACCTATGATGATCGTCGCCCGACAAAAAAGTCACCTTCACCGCCTCATCTCCACCCATCTCGCCGTAATACTTGTACAGCAGCGGAAACTGTTCGGCACGCATCTGGAAAGCCTCACGCTCATCGTCGTACTCGGTCATCGGTCCCCAGCGCTCGATCCACGGCCAAATCATGTAGTCCAGCATACCCGGAGCGCCGTCTCCGCCAAAGAATCGCGTTCCGCGGCGTCCCAGTTCCTCTTCGAACGCTTGCAGTTTGGGCGCAATGTCGACAATTGCCCACTTGCCAGTCTTCAGAATGACCGCATGATACCATGCCATGATAACGTCATCGAAGCGCTGGATCCACAGGCGTTCCAGGGCCTTGGCCAGCGGTTCGGACGGGTAGAGACGACGCCCGTCTGGATACTTCTCGTCCAGATAGTCGGCGATGATCAGCGACTCGCCGATGAACGGTCGACCGGGCTCGTTGGTCAGGCCGAGGGCGGGAACCTTGCCCGGTGCGCTGTAGTCCGACACCCAGTTGGGTTTTTTCTTCAGATCCAGGTTGACGACATGGTGCGGTACGTTCTTGGCGTTGAGCACCAGATGCGTGCGATGGGCGAACGGACAGTAGCGCATGGTGAACAGGATCAGTTTGTCATCGGAGGGCAGATCGGGGTAGGCGTCACCTGTGAGTTAATTTCGATTTTGTGATGGTTGAATGTTGGTTCAGAATTTCAAATAGATCTTGTACGTACCAGTTGACAAATGTTTCGAGTTGAGAGCCATTTTAATGCGATTTCAAGTGACGCTTTAGTACAATTTCGTTAGCAAAACGCAACTGAATTGAGTGCAGCAGTGCATCGCGTTTGATATTTATAAGATCTGGATTAGTCCGCGTTGGTTGGTAAATAACGAAACACATGAATATGCACCATATATGTTACTTGCACTTGTGATAACCGAAACACATATGGGATTCAAACCGACGCAAATCAGTTGTGGAGTGGAGTGAGTGCACAAAATGTATACAAACATCAAACATCAACTCACAGTCGAATAAGTAGATAAGATTATAACTCAGGTCAGTATCATTTTGTTTACCTAAGTCTAATAACAAATGGCTGATTCCCCTCACCCAACGAAAACTTCTCAATTGTTCCATAAGTTGATTAGGTCCGGTTTGTATCTGTAATTGAGATAACACAAATTAAAATGTCGCTACTAGATAAATAGTACAAAGTGCGGTGTTATATGCCATATGCTTATTACTGATAACTGATAAAGCATTTCCTTTGTCGTCTGCGTTATGGTTGATACACACTAAATACGATATTATCTAAAATGTTCAAAATTTCACTGTCATTCTCTAACAAATACAATATTTCACTCAATCCCTCTGCAATTATTTAAATGATATTTTACGACGTTGTGGTTGAGAACTTTAGAATCGACCTCTACTCTCTACTAGACATAAATCTTCACATATTAAACAAATTCGCATTCTCCTAGCAGAATTCTTAACCATTCAAATTTATTTACAATCACACATTCTCTCTCCATCTTACAACTTGTTCAACAGCTCATAATCCGGCTGGCCAGCCACATGACCCACGACGAACTTGTGATGCGCCTCCGCCGACACAAAGGTCACTTTCACCGCCTCGTCCGCCTTCATCGCCTCCACATACTTCACCAGCACCGGAAACCGATCGGCCGACAGCTTGAACGACACCTCCTCGTCGCGCAGCGCCAGCCCAGCGAGACGCTCGAACCACGGCCAAATCATGTAGTCCAGCATGCTGGGCGCCGACTCACCGCCAAAGTAGCGCGTCGCACGACGCCCCAGCTCCTCCTCGAACGGCGCCAGCGCGGTGCCGAAATCGGCCACCAACGCGGGCAGCGCCAGCTTATCCGCGCTGAGAACGAGGCGATAGAACGCCGAGATCACCGCACTGAAACGCTCGATCCACAGGCGTTCCTGGGCCTTGGCCAGCGGATCGGCCGGGTACAGCGGACGCTCCGGATACTTCTCGTCCAGATAGTCGGCGATCAGCAGCGACTCGTGGATGTAGGGCCGGCCCGGCTCGTTGGTCAGGCCGAGGGCGGGCACCTTGCCCAGCCGGCTGTACTCGGTCAGCCATTCGGGCTTCTGCTTCAGGTGAATGTTGACGATGTGATGCGGAATCCGCTTGGCGTCCAGCACCAGATGGGCGCGCTGCGCGTACGGACAGAAGCGCATCGAGAGCAGCACCAGTTTGCCGTCGTCCGCGGGCAGTGCGGGGAAGGCATCGCCTGTGTTGGATGGATTTTGATGCGTAAATATAAAGCGGCAAATGAGTCATCGTGGATGATGTAGCATAATTTGTTTGGAGAACCCACCTGTTGATAGATGTTTGGAAAGAAGACCCATATTGAATGAAGATAGAGCGAAGCACGTCCAACTGTTTTGACGGGTGAATGTGAACTGATATGTTCTCTGTGCAAGCGTTTGGCTTTATATAAAGGTCTGCTAGTCTGCTTGTATACTAAAAGATGATAGATAATACATAATATATAGGTGTCACGGAACTAGCGAGAGAGCTTACCAAATCATGACGACATCGATCAGTGATCGATCAACAATGCCATGTACACACCTCATATTTTGCATTATCATGTAGGCCGCCTCTATGATCATAGCCGTTGCAAACAATTTCATCAGCTATAAAAAAAAAATGTTGTGTAGTTATAGGAGACACTTTTGCCACAAGCGCCGTTGGTGCTCGAAACAAAAATTGTAGACCCAATTACAAATTCTTGTGAGAACGGCAAAAATACATTTAAAAAAGTTATTTTCGTAAATTTTCAGTTGAATAATGGATCATGCAAGAAAACTACTTGTGTTGAAAAAACATCTGTATTTTTTGAATATTTTTGCCGTACAACTCACAAACAAACATTATTTGTCATTTTTTATAGACCTAATAAATGAGCCACATATGTCGGCCTCAAAATATTGCGTGCAATAATGGGTTAAGGAGAATATGCGTTCCGTTTCCACTTTTTTTAGGTTGATACCGATTTAAAAGTAACCAGGTAGCCAGCCCCTCGGTCGTCATTCGCGCATGCGATGTAAACAAAGTTGAGCGCCAAAATTATCGCGATCGTGAACGTGAAACGCAACACCGCACACCGCAACAGAATTGAAGACTGCTCAGTTGTGCATTTATTTATCAGGTTTTTCCAGTAAAATCGCCCTTTAAAAATGACCCCAACCGAAGCGAAGCCCGCCTACGACCCGGCTATTCTGCAGGATCTGTTGCCGCTGTACTACAAACGTCTGTTCCCGCACAAGCCCTTCTATCGCTGGCTGTCGTACAGTTTGTGTAAGTGAAACTTCACCATCTCGCCCTTATCAATCGCCAATACCCAGTTCACTTCTAATGGTCTCTTCCTGGCCTGTGCTTCATCTTCACATTCCGCAGCCGAGAACGGCATCTTCACCAATCGCGAGTTCTCGTTCACGCTGCAGGACGACATCTACATCCGATACCAGTCGTTCGAGAATCAGGCCGAACTGGAGAAGGAGATCTGCGCGAAAAATCCGTTCAAGATCGACATCGGTCCGGTGATGAGCGTTCGGTGGGTCTCAATAAGCCGATTCTAGCTTTAGATCACAAATAATAACAATCTCTGTACTTCCCACCCCACCCTAGTCCCAAGGACCACCGCACCTCGCCGGCCATCCGGCCGACGCAGCGCGAGCTCGTCTTCGACATCGACATGACCGACTACGATGAGGTGCGCACCTGCTGCAGCGGCGCCGACGTCTGTCCGCTGTGCTGGAAGTTCATGACGATCGCGTGTCGCGTGCTCGACCAGGCGCTGCGCGACGACTTCGGGTTCGAGCACATCCTGTGGGTGTTCAGTGGCCGTCGAGGCATCCATTGTTGGGTGTGCGATCAGCGCGCCCGCCATCTGGACGGCCGGGAGCGCACCGCCGTCGCCGAGTATCTGCAGCTGGTGCAGACGGGCGGCGAGGGCACCGTTTCGACGGTCAAGGTGGGCGACAAGATGCACCATTCGGTGCGGCGAGCGTATCGCGTGTGCGAGCCGCTGTTCGAGGAGATCATCCTGGGCGACCAGAATCTGTTTGGCACGGCCGCTGGTGTCCGGAAGCTGGTGCACAGCATCGGCGATGAGAAGGTGCGCGGTGAGCTGGAGGCGTTTCTGGCGGCGAATTGCGGCGGCAAGTTGATGGAGACTGGTGAGAGGACGTACGATTCGCGTGCGGTGTGGCGGCAGTTCGAGAAGTTTGTGCTGTCGCTGCGCGGAAATGGGCCGCAGGCGACGCGCTTCCGGAATGCGGTGGAGGAGGTGCAGCTGGCGCTGCTGTATCCGCGACTGGACATCAATGTGTCGAAGGGACTGAACCATTTGCTGAAGGCGCCGTTCTGCGTGCACCCGAAGACGGGCAAAGTGTGCGTGCCGTTCAATCCGTCGGCGGCGGCCAAGTTCGATCCGATGTCGGTGCCGACGATCAACCTGCTGCTGGACGAGATCAATGCGTTCGAGGAGAAGACGAACGCGGAGGTGGGCGCGGACGCGGAGGGGACAGAGGCGGAGGCGGCGGCCAAGTCGAGGATTAAGGATTACAAGAAGACGGGTATGTTCAAGGGTGTGGTGTTGTTTGAGGATTTCCTGCGCAAGTTGGAGCTGAGCTTGAAGGGGAAGGCGCGAGCGGTTGCCGACGCGAGATTGGAGTTCTGAGTAGACTGTAAATATACCATATTATTGCTAAAAACACCTATGCTGTTTATTGTTTGCATTCGTAAAAGCTATAAAAACACGTGTACATAAAATTGATACAATATAAAGTGTACGTACTTGCTATAAATACCGTTTGTGTGTGGAATGGTTGGCATTCGCGGATTGGTTATGTGGATTACGAACGACGACGACGCTTGGCTATATTAGACGATGATTTGAAGTGTGAAAATCTGGCAGACCCGTAAAAGCGCGCTACACATCGAAACTGTGGATTCATTCAAGTGGACGTGACGCCCTTGCGCGCAACGAGCAGATTCAGAATCGGATTCTTGCGAATGTAGCCGACCGCTTTCTTGTGCGTGACCATGGTGAAGTCGTAGCCGTTGCACTGCAGTATCTTGTCGTGTATCCGGAGGCCCGCTTTGGCGGCGGCGCTCTCGTTGTGCACCTCCGTCACGTAGACGCCCTGTGTGGACGAAGCGATAGACACGATTACACTGAATATTCTTTGGCGACATAATCTATACACGTACGTAATCGGTGTAGCCCTGCGGACTCTTCTTGTAGTCCTGATCGATGCCGCCGCCAATTTTGAAGCCGCACTTGAGGATCTCACGGCCCTCCTGGTCGTAGTCCTTCTCCTTGTGCAACGTGATGGGAATCTTGGAATTGGACATCGAAATCGAAATCTCTAATCAATACAGCAATCACGCAACGCGAACAAACAGCGACGCACAAACTTGATTAGTGCTAGTCGACCACATCGAACCACCACTCCTTGTTGGTCGCGTGCAACATTCCGATACTCACACTCAAACACTCCATCGCCGTGCCGGCCTGGTGCTGGAATGCCATTTTCGCCATGGTGGATGCGGTTCGGGTTGGGCTGCCTTTGGTGGATCTTTGGAACGGAAATGGGGACGATAATTCGAGCGTCTCGCGATATGGGCGGCAAATTTGTTTTGTCAACAACAAATGCGGGCGCTGGCGAGACGGAATTGAGAAATTGTGAGTTGTGAGTAAATGTGAAATCTCGGAAATCTCCAAGATATCCGTGACTTTAGCCGAGTTCGCTCATGAATTAGCGAGGGGCGAATCACTCTACACCTCGCTCTACACTTGGTTGGAAATAAAAAGGAAATCTTTGGAAATCTTCGAACATTTTCGGAAATATTTTGAAATGTAATCAATGGACAATGGAAATCTCTGGGAAATCTTTGGAAATGTTTGGACATTTGTGGAATAAAAATCTCTGGAAATCTTCGGAAATACATCTAAACCTCCTATAACACGGTAGATACGTTCCTGAGGATACCGTTTTATATAGCAAAACCGTGTTCTAAAAGACAAGGAGCCCATATACAAAAACAGGGGATACGTTCCAAGCTGAAAAAAACTTGTCCAAAAAAATACAAAAATACCTTGTAAGTGTTGAATGCACTTTTCGAGTTATAATCATTTATTAGGATCATTATTCGACGTTATAAAAGCGTTATTATTGTGTTATTTCTCACTGGACATCGATTTATTCGCCGTTATTATTTTTATCCATTTCCATCAGTTTTAAGATATCACGACTTTCTGCGAGCCGATGGAAACAATATATTTAAACATCATCAAAAGAAGCTCGAAAAAATCAAAACTTTCGAAAAAATAGTTTTGATTTTTTTTACATGAAAATCTGAGAAAAGTCGAAAAGTTGAGAAAAATGCCGTGTTCTAAAAGTTTTAGCCGTGTTATACAAGGTTTCGGGGGACTTTTTTCAGACCGTTTTCTAAAAAACAGTGTTCTCTAAAAGACCGTATTATAGGAGGTTTTAGGTGTATTCGGATATTTTTGAACATTTTCGAGATATTTGTGTAAACTTGGAAATCTCCATAAAACTTTGGAAACCTCTGGACATATTTGGAAATCTTTGAAAATCATCGATAATATTTGGAAATCTAGAGACAGAATCATTATTGTTTCCGTGTCTAGCTCTCATGGCGGTTGTTGTTGGAAATCTTTCGAATATATTTGGATATTTTTCAAAATCTCTGGTAATCTTTGAATATCTTCGAAAATCATCGGAAATCTTTTGAAATATTCGAAATTCTCCTGAAAATCTTTGATATTGGAAAAATGCGAATTATCGCAAACAATTTGCACATCACGCCGTAATGTACCAAGCCAAACTTGTTGTTGTACATTAATATTTAAAATAACAACATATTAACATAAATGAAAGATATCCGGAAATCTGTAATCGGTATACACTTCAAACAAGAGTGATTCGCCCCTCGGTACATTTGACATTTTCTCTCTTTTGTTGTTGTCGTCTCTATTTATTTTCGTTTCACACTCGCTCGTCGCTCGCTCTTATCAGCTGGTGCGGAACGCATAATTTTCGGCAATATATCCGCCGCTAAAACACTTACGCACAGTGAAATGGAGTTCGGTGACGCCGCCGCATTGATTCTGTACCTGATTGTTGGCACGCTGGCCATTCTCGCCGCCCTGGGCAAGCACTCCAGACGACAGGCGATGCAGCAGTCGATGTAGAGGCCGGCCATCACCGCACGCACACATCTCCATCTATTTTACACTACGCAACAAATAAAAGCACCTGCCTTTTACGTTCAACGCCATGGGTTCCCTCGTCCTTCGTTTGCATCGCTGTCACCCGACCTTCAGCCTGACCACCGCTGCAGTCGGTGGCATCCGGCACCCCGCCCATCGCAACCCAAGACCTCTCCTCAATAAAATCTCCGCCTGTCCACCACCCACACGCCGCCACTTCTCCTTCGACGCCACCTTCACCAGCATCTCGAACAGCGCCGCCGTCGCGCACGTCCAGCACGGCATCGTCCAGCTGCACGACGTCACCGGACTGCCGTGGTGGGCCACCATCATCGCCGCCACCGTACTCATGCGCTCGCTCATCACCCTCCCACTCACCATCTACCAGCATCGCATCACCGCCCGGCTGGAGCTGATCTCCGCGGAATTCCCGGCCATCGTCAAGGAACTGAAACAGGAGACCGTGCGCGCCAAGCACGAGCTGAAGCTCACAGAACAGCAGGCGCTGCGCCTGTACAACCGATCGCTGAAGCTGCAATGGGACAAGCTGGTGGTGCGCGACAACTGCCATCCGCTGAAGACGTTCTGTGTGATCTGGGGCCAGGTGCCGCTGTGGATCATGCAGTCGATGGCGCTGCGCAATCTGCTGTCGATGCAGCCGGATCCGGGCAGCCTGCAGGCGCAGCTGACGCTGGCGGAGCTGTCGCTGGGCGGCTGTGCGTGGTTCCCGAATCTGGCCGAGGTGGATGGGTCGCTGGTGTTGCCGGTGGCGTTGGGCGCGCTGAATTTGGCGATTATTGAGGTGAGACGCAGACTACTATCTAGTGTAGATCAATCGATTGAATGTGTCTGACTTTGCAGATCCAAGTGATGAGCCGCCGCAAGGCTGGCGGCAAACTGCAGACATATGCCACGAATTTCTTCCGCCTGTTCAGCGTGGCCATGGTGCCGATTGCGGCCGGCGTTCCGTCGGCGCTGTGCCTGTACTGGACCACGTCGAGTGCCTTCGGTTTGGCGCAGAATCTGCTGCTGTTGGCGCCGCGCGTGCGCCGGGCGACCGGCATCCCGCTGACGGCCAGCGAAATTGCGGATCCGTACGGGCATATTCGGCGGACGGTGGCGGAGCGATGGGTGGCCCTGCGGCATAAAACCATATAGTTGGACATGTTTGTTATTTGATTTGGCGGTGCGTTTTCGATATGGTAGAAATGTACAGACGTTCAGCAAAAATCGCATGGCGGTGAACCAAACTGGGGGAGGCGGACTTTTATCGGTGACAAAACTATGCGTCGTCGGATTTCAAATTGCTGTTGTAATGCTTGGGCATGGCTAAATTTAGAGATAAACCCTTGATATGTCCGGGTCAGTACCACGGGTGGTGTCTCTGCTATTTTGACGTGCGTGAGTGGTTCATGCGCCTGCATCAAGACAACACAAAACTCTGGATCTTTTTGCTACAATAACGGCTATATCGCAGCTTTGTTTTTTTTACATTATGCTTAACAATTGCTCCTTCCCCGTTGAAAAAGCCCTGCTTGAACTCGGTATTATAATTATTCTGTTGTATCGATAATGTTATTATTATAATAAACGCTTTCTATTATATTCTAACGCAGCTTGACCGTTAAGTTATCGTAGGTCAAGTTTGCGGTTAGTTATCGTATTGACATAGAGCGAGCATATTATCCACATTTGGACGGATGGGGTGATCTCAAAGAGTTTAAAGAATGTGGAAAGCATATACTGAATACAGGTCATGTTTACACTCTCTCTAGTAGACTCTTGTGTTCATCGATCAGTGCGAGATGCTTTGTGCTCTCAGCTCTAGGCGTGAATATGAATACCATATATAGTAGAACAAGAGTGCTACTGATAACGCGATAAGACGTTAAGCGTGGCGCTCAACTGCTGTGTGTGGTTCGCGCTCCACACAGCATTCAGTCTCGATCTTCAATTGCTCTTGAATGGGTGACAGTTCTGCCGCTCAGCATACACAAGTAATTCGCGTGGTGTCAACAATTTCATTCATCGTAATTCAAGTGCTTGTTTTCGTAAAGTGATATGCGCGCACAATAGACGGTATATCGCGATCGAATTTCACTATCGGCCGTCGTAATTACCTCATCAAACTGATAAGTGATTTCATCGGAATTGATGTGTTCATAAATCGAGAAGTGATCGCGGATCACTCGCTCGCTTGTTTCGGGGCAATCGAATGCGCAGTTTTCAAACCATGGGCCCGAGGCCGACGACGCTGTTGTGGTCGCTGTTGCTCCTCCTCGGCACACTATCATCTGTTTATGCTGTAAGTATAATCACTCGCAGTGCTCACACGCTGGCACACAAACGCACAGCACCACACATACATACTACATGGGCTCATAAGTAATGAGACTAACTATGAAGGACCAACATTTTTTAATTCTTCTACATAGTATTCTTTCAACCCGATCATTTCCCCTCTTACCCATGCAAAATACTCTTTCTTACTTATTCGAATGAATTCTCTTTGTCTGGAGCCATTTTTTACGAATAGTAGTCGTTGAGGGTCAAATCCAAAGAATACAGTTGATGGGCGGTCATTCATAGCCCTATTCGTTGATTTTAACCTTCATTTTAAAGGCTACTTGTAACAGTGCGTATTGTCTTGGTAGTTTGGTAGAAGAACACTTTTTCCTCCTCATGTGTTTTGGCCATTTCGGACTTCATATGGTACAGAAACTAAATATAATAGTCTATGTTCATTTTATTACCGCTTAACAAAACCGTGGGCATTGCTACTAAACGAAGTGCAGTGCATTGAAAAACTGTTTTATTTTTTGAATACTTGTTTTGAATACTTCAATTAATCGCTATACAACATTCAAAATTTCAATCGTCGATACAGCATAACCCGTCTTTTTATAAAATTTGAATATTTAGTAGTAGATAACGGTTCAACGTGTTTTGTTTTCATATGATGTTGCTGATGCTCAGTAATGTCCAACATCATCTGATATCATTAATTAATTAAATCTGATAAATTCACCCATTTTCATCACCCATTTCCGCGAAGCAAAATTTCGGAGTTTTTTCAAATATTTTTTTTCGTCATCTTTTCACATTGCACAGCTCAGAAAAACAATAAAACAGGCAAAAAATGGGCTGGGGCATTTCGTTTTAACGCAATCTATACCGAATATTCCTCTTGGATCCTGAAATACAGACGTAATCCTACTGTATCAAATTGTATACCATGGAGAGGGTTCGTCGCTCTCTGTTCACTGAGATGACTTCCGATTGAACTCCAGAGTGTAGAAATGGAATCATAATTTATATATTGTCACAAATGTATCAGAAATATTATGTTTTCTGAAGATATTTAGTTTATTTTTTTCAAAATTGTTACCATTTTTTCGTCCAACAATATTGTAATACATATTTTGGCTACTACACCCCTCACTAAAATATGGCTAGCTAAAAATGACTATGATCAATAATAAATTTGGTCTTAATCAGAAAATGTTGTTCCTTCATAGTTAGTCTCTAGACGAATCAGCCCATGTAGTACGAGATCTGGTTCGTCGTTCGTCTCTTATCACACCCATTCATTCACACGCGACTCGATGTGCGATGCGCGACGATGACGACGGCAGCTGCTGTCTGCCGTCCGTTGTCCGGCCCAATACATTGGCGCCCAACCCTACGAGCCGGACTGCAGACGCTACACGTTCTGCTGGAACGGCCTGGGCCGTGTGGAGCGTTGCGCCGCCGGGCACACGTTCAACGTGTCCAGCTTGCAATGCGAGCGCACGGCGCTCAACGGCGGCGGCCACGTGGACTGCGGCGGCGGCGACGCGAACGCATCAGATCTGACTCCCGCGACCAGCCGGTCTTCTGACGCCACATCGTCAGCTGATGCGACCGCGTCCGCCGCGTGTTCTTTCGATTGTCAGCTCGACGGCGTTTGCGTGCCCAGCGAAGCGGTTTGCAACGGTGCCGACGACTGTGGCAATGCGCTCGACGAACGCGACTGTCCGCCCGCCGGATACAGGCTGGAGCTGCCCGGTGGCAACGATGGCGTGCTGCTGGTGCACGCCCTGAACCGCAGCGGAACCGTCTGCAACACGGGCTTCGGAATGCGTGAGGCGACCGTCGCTTGTCGCGAGCTAGGATTCGCACGTGGCGCAGAGTCACTGGGTCGAGTGGGTCCGCCGTCGGGCGGCCATCAGCAGCAGCAGCCGCAGCTGAGCATGCTGGACCAGGTGAGCTGTCGTGGTGACGAGCTGCGGCTGGCCGATTGCTTCCACAGCGGATGGATGCACAGTGGGAAGCGGTGCAAGCGGCACGGCGATCCGAATGCGGTGACGCTGCGATGCAGGCCGAAGGAGCCGGTCGTCCAGTGCCCGATGGTGGAGGACATGAGCATGTGGAGGTGCGCGGAGCAGGCGCGATGCGTGCCGCAGACGAGCTTGTGCGACCGGCGGTCGGATTGCGATGACGGGTCGGATGAGAGGGTGGAGATGTGCGGGCTGCCGTTGGCCTATCGGCTGGTGGCGAACGGGACGAGCGCGATGGAGACGAGTGAGGGAGCGGTTGAGGTGCGGTACAAGGGGGTGTGGGGCACGGTGTGCGACAATGGGTTCGGACAGAACGAGGCGACGGTTGTGTGCGGTTCGTTGGGATTTGAGGCGGGCAAGGTGAGTGCGGGGTGAGAAGGAGGAGGGCGATTCGATGAAATTTTGTGTCGTATCTCTGATTTCAGAGAGTTGAATTCAAATAAATAGTAAACGTGTTGATGTTTGGATTATGAGTAATGATCGTTATCTCTGACGATTTAAATATCGGATGGGATTCCCTCCAGTCTTGAAACTTATTACTGAATGATTACGTTCAGTTCTATCATGTGCAATACGTTCGAATTGAAACACATGAATTAAAACATGTTCTTGTGAATTAATAATACAGGGTGGCGCATAATTCGTAACCCTATTCCAGAACACAGAACACTATAACTTTCGCGAAAGGCCTTCAATTCCAATTCGGTTTTCACATTTGTGAAGTAGAATGATCCAAGTTTTTGTACTTAAAAATGAAAAATGATATCGGCCGTCGTCCCGGCCCTTGTAAAATGTCAATTTTAACGTTGTTATTCAATCTAGACATAACCTTTATATTGGGCTTAAAAGATCTGTAGTGCAATTCTGTAAACTATCAAAATAATATTACATCGATAAACAACGTTTCGACCAAAATTTTCCATACGAAATACACTACGACAAACTAACAGCATTTATGTTTCGGTGCTTGCTCTATGTAAAAATGGTTAGCGAATTCCAGTACTGCTGTGGAATTCGCTAAGCATTCCAGTACTGCTGTGGAATTCGCTAAGCATTTTACCATCGAAACAGAAATGCTATCAGTTTGACGTTGTTTATTTCGTATGGAATTTGTTTGTCGAAACGTTGGTGTTCGATGTAATATTATTTCGATAGCTTACAGAATTGCACTACTGAAGAGTGTCAACATAGACATGTGATATAAGAAAAAATCATTCTAAAAGCAATGGAACGGTAATATTGGGCGATCTTTGTAAGCTAGATTTGCTAGACAAAAACGAAAAATGTGTCGACTCGGAAATTATGAAATTCACTGTTCGCTAGTTGAGGAATAGGAATAACTATAGAAATGTCCACGGTGAGATGAGTTTCCCAAATCGGAAAACGTTATAAACAAATTGGAAAACTGTATGTATAGTATCTTACATATCAACGCTAATCACTCGTCATAGCATACTTTCAGGTGTTAAATCAATATTTCTAGAGCCAGTTGAATTTGATAGATGTGGAAGGTTTTCCTATGGTCATCAGTTCAGGCACAATTGACAAAAGTATTTCGTTGTTCGCGCATACCGACTACCGACTGCATTCCATATGAATAGTTCTAGCCATTTTTCAAATTATCGCGCGTCATTGAGGGCTATGAAGATAAGCTATTTGGTTATGACAAAATATTTACAACCTTCCATTTCACAAACGTGAAAACCAAATTTAAATTGAAGGCCTTTCGCCAAAGTTATACCGTTCTAAAATAGGGTTACGAATTATGCCGCACCTTGTAAAAGCACATAAAACAATAATTTCACATACACTTACATTGAATACATCTTTAATAAGTAACCGTACCGCTTGAAGCGGTACGGTCATGCTTTTGTTGCGTAACGACACATGGTATTGAAAAGCTGTTTTCTATTTAAAATACAGCCAATCCTCCTATCATACGGTCTTTTAGAACACGTTTTTTAGAACAGGGTCTGAAAAATAACCGAAACCTTGTATAACACGACCAACACTTTCAGAACACTGTATTTTTCTCAACTTTCGAAGTTTTTTCTCCGATTTTCATGTAAAACAAATCAAAATTAGTCTTCGAGCATCTCTTGATCATACAACATGGGCTGATAAGTATCGGGAGAAATACGAAAGGACCAACATTTTAGATGAAATTGATTTGTATTCCTCTAGATAGTTTCATTTTAGTTCGATGGCCTTAAATCATCGGTCCCACATCATCTCGAGCACCTTCAAAAGTAGTTGTCGCAAACCCTTGCAAAATGCTTCTTTTTCTTGATTTATACTGCCTCATTCTTTTCCTGGGGCTACCATTTTCATTTAGGGAATTCAAATAGTTGCTGAGGGCCAAATACGCATATAAAAATAGATGAGACCATAATTCATAGCCCAATTCATTGATTATGGCTTTTTGGTCGATTT
>JANTBZ010000005.1:20125-30903 GCA_024741255.1 Exechia fusca
TTTAATATGTGTTTCTGCTGCACAGCTCCAAATTTCATTAGCATATAGCATTATTGGGCGGAATATTGATTTGTACATGAAGCTGAATGTCAGACCTTTCCAATGATTTATGATATGAATATGTAAAAAACCAAACAAGCCCAGCGCCTGCTGATGAAGTTAAACCCAAAGCTGTTAAACTGGTATTATTATTTATTCAATTCAAAAGCCCCGCCCGCTTCATCACATCTCCAACTTGCCCACGCTGAACTTCAGCTCTCGGCACTCGAGCGTCCGCAAATTCACCACCGCCACCGATTTGGTCTGCGCAAACTTCGGAACACACACCAGCCGCGTGCGCTGCCCATCCGCACCGCGGTGCTCCTCCGACGCAAATCGGGCCGCATTGCCGGCGAAAAACACCTCCGGACACTCGCGCAGCACGAACGGATCGCGTCCGCTGTACGGATAGCAGGGCAACGTGTCCGGAGCGGTGGGCGCCACGTGCGACCAGCGCAGCAGGCTGCGCAGCGCCTCCATGGGTTCTTCGATGCGCGAGTATCGCAGCACATCGTCGACGTTCTGCCCGGAGGAGCCAATCACCCGGCGGCCGGCCAACTCGCAATCGTACGGATTGGTGACGCCACGGAAGTGCGCATTGCGCCCGCACTTGGGCCACATGCACTGGTGCATCGGCTGCTGCGGCAGCATGTAGTTGGTCGGATCGAACTCGCCGGCCATCAGATCGACGGGCACGGAGCGCAGCCAGTTGGCGAGGATTTCGTCGACGGCGCAAACGGCTCGCAGGGTTTCCAGCGATTCGGGTTGGCGCAGTTGGTTGGAGCGGACGCGTCGCTCGGCGCTGGAGCGCACGGAGTTGCCGGCGACGATGAGCCGGACGATGCTGGAGGCTTCGAGGTCATCGGGGGAGTCGGAGCCCATCGTCAGGTTGCCGTACAGCCATTGCTGGAGCAGTTCGAGTGGGAGAGAGCAGTCGCTTTCGGGGGCGGAGAGATCGAGGCCGGAGACGAGGACGAGGAGGGGCGAGCGGCCGGAGAGGGGAGGGGGGATGGAGGGGGTGGGTTGGGGACCGGATTCGTAGAACAGGGCTTCGTCGACGTGCAGTTTGCCGTCGCAGAGTTCGTAGCCTGGGCGGGAAGGAAAAGTGTCAGAATGGGACCAGAAAAATGCGTGAAATATCTTTTGTGCAAATCATAATTTGTGTATAATCAAGACCCGGAATTTGTAGGAACAATTTGGTATGTTGGATTCAGGTCAGACGCAATCCAACGAGACCAAACAGAATTAACGAACACTTGTGAAAAGGAATGAGATAGATGAACAACGGAGTTTTCATACCTTATCCTTGGAATTTAGTAGTTGGTCATGGTCATATTGGTCTGAATGGCATATGCAAATTTGTTTTGCATTTTTGAGTTATTTCGAACTAAACATTGACATTTCATGAAAAGAGAAGGGTTTCAACATGCAGGCTGGAAAATCCGTATCGTTCAATAGAAGGACCCATCTTTCTGATAAAATCAACATTGAAGGACAATATACAAACTTCGACATCGATTGGACTGTCTGTTATTCGATATTTTATTTTATCGAAGCAACAAGCAACGTTCGTTGATGCGAAGAAATGGGTATCGGCGTATTTCGTGTCCTTTTAAAACACTGTTTTCTGATTGGACCAAATGCGGTAAGAGCCTTAAATGAAAAGAAAGTGGTATCTCGGTTTCGCCCCATAAATATGATGAAACATGATATCATATTACTACACTTCGGAATCCAATCGGCCGTCTTCTGATTGAATATGGAGCTATGAAGCCTCTTCAAAGTTCATGAACACGCAAGAGTCGGATGGCGTTTGAGTATTCTTCATCGGCTACCTGAAATAGGAAAGACAATAATCATGGACTACAAATTAAATTTTGAAGCGTCCAAAACAGCCAAGATACGCTCCACATGGCGAGGGAAAATGTGCTGTTTCACCAACACAATATGCAGTTTCATATGAATTGCGAATCTACGGTCTTATTTGGATTTTGCCTTTAGCGACTATTTTGAGTCTTCGGACCTCAGAAGAATGCTAGCTGGGTAGAAACTTAGCGCCGATGAAAAAGTTATAGCAGAAAAAAGACATATTATTAGGCCAACAAGAAATCGTCCTATACGAAGGACATTGAATAGTTGTAAGATCGCCATTTTCGGTATATCGTCCTTCAATAGAACTATGTTGATTATTAACAAATAATCTTATCAAACAGATGTGGCCTTCTATCAAACGATACGGACTTTCCAGCCTGCCTAATCATCATCTAATGTATCTACGATTGAAAATTGTCATTTTATAAAGCGATTGTTTGAAATATTCTGTAACAGAAAACAGTTTTTAATACAGTTCGAAGTTCAGAAGCAATCGCCTTTACAACGATGTTGTATTGTCAAGCGGTACGTTTATTTAAGAGAGTTAAGAGTTACGTTAATTTAAAAATTACCTTTTGAAGTCTAAGCCTCTTAGAAAACAGTTTTTCAGAGACCAAATCCAAAGTATATTCCTCCTAAATATCCGGGTCTTGATTCAAAAATAACCAATCGAAATATCCAGGTGCGATCTCAATGAACAACTTACTGGTCCGACCTGGCGCACAGCACGCAATTGTTCACGTGTGCACGATTCAGATCGGAGATTGTTGAGTTGTGTTGCGGTTGATCAAATGTGGTTGGCAAACAAGTTGAGCACGGAAAGTTTATTCCGGAACCAACGTTGAATCCATAACGATCCATCAGGATGGATGTGATGTTCGGATTTGTTGCGCCGGCAAGCGTCCGGCGAGGAAAGATCAATGGGATTATTCAGTCAACAAATGCGCCGCCGCGCAATTGGCCTCCCCAACTCACCCAAAATCGCACACACAACACCCGTCACAATCCGATGCACGTCCAGTGCCTCTCCCACCAACCGGATGCGCTGCAGCTCGTCCTCCAGAATCAACTGATCATCGTCGGCCGCAAAGGCGAAGCGCTGCGGCTGCGGCGCCAGCTGCGTCTCCTCGCTCAGCTCCTTCAGGATGCTCGGCTTCAGCGACTGATGCTTGTACAGCGTCCCAATCACAATGCACTTCTGCGGATGATCCTCATCCAGTTCGAACATCCGCTTGATCTCGTACTGCGTGCCCCATTTCGCCCGGCATTTGGCGACCAGCAGATCGCGCATCTGCTCCAGTCGCGAGGCGTAAATCGGAGCGAATTGCTTGGAGAATTGAACGTGCTGCTGGTTGCTGAAGCGAGCGGAGTGATCGACGTAGGTGGTGGTGAGGCGCTCGAAGGGGGCGCCGCCCGGCTGGCGGGTGTTTTCGTCGTCGGGGAACAGCATTTTGCGGCTGCGCGGCGTGCGGATACGTTTTTGGCGAGCAATAAAATCTGTCTGGCGCGTTTTGCACATAAACAAACTGCTGCTCGAGAGCGCACATGCGGAACAAAGTGGAAGGTGGAATTGAGTATATTCCGAATGCTGGGTGGTACTAGAATGATCACCCAAGTGTTGCAAATTCATTTGTAACCCAGAAATGTGTATAACGACATTAGGGTCCGCATTTAGTGTTTTTTCAAGTTATATATTTTCTTGTAGTCACATTAATCACAAATACAAATATCTATTTTGTGTGTATGT
Organism: Exechia fusca; assembly: GCA_024741255.1. NCBI lineage: Eukaryota > Metazoa > Arthropoda > Insecta > Diptera > Mycetophilidae > Exechia > Exechia fusca. The sequence continues at coordinate 23,784 of JANTBZ010000005.1, forward strand.
GTGTATTTTGTTGCGTATTTCAGTTGTTTATCTGTGCTTGGTTTTTTCCCCCATTTTTATCGTGGTCGTCTGTAAACAGTAACAAACATGCACACAGTCACCACATATAATAATCGTATTCCATTCATATATGTATGAGTTTTGTAGATGAACTGTAAGTGGCGTATTTAGTTAGTTTTGTAATGTTTTCCATTTTATTATTTATTTATAGTGGTTTAGAAAAATGCAAAACGCATATGATAAGATGATAAATCCCGGGTGTGTCTCAATTGGTTTTGGTTGGTGAATGTTTCGGTTTGAAAAGCTCCAGTGGCCAGAACTTATACAAGTGTTATATATTATGTTGCTTGTTCGAACGACGACGAATGTATATTTTATATTTTTATTTATTGTTCACGTGTGTTTGTGTGTGTGTGCCTATCTTTGCGTATTAGTTTCTGCATGTACGTAATACTGTGTAAGTGAGAAACTGCTGGTTGGTGGAACGCATCTGCAATTCTCATAATTAGTGGAAATAGGGAAATCAATCGGAAAAAATGCGCTAATAAAAAACCAAACATATAAAAGCATTAGTTCTACCAACAGAGAGGCGCGCATGCATTCGAATAGCCGATTATATTGGATTAAAAACCACACACACACATTCACAAAAACGACGTTATACCACATTAAAAATAAAAAACTATCAACGAAAAACACGACAACGACACGACAGACGACGCGTGGATTTGGTTTTGCCGTTTTTTTGATTCGCCATCTATATAACTCCTTCCATCCAAAATTCCTTCCGCTCTGCCCAGGATTAATCCGTTAAAAAATTCGCACGCATATCAACAACGATGATGATCATGATGTGTGTGTGTGTGTGTACGACGAGTGTGTGTATATGTTACTTTATATAACTTAGCTGTTATCATTGATTGTGTGTGTGTATTTTGGAGTTGTTTCGTGTCTGGTTGTTTTGTTTGAATATCCGCGTGTGTTTTTGGGTGTGTTTGGGGAAGAGTGAGTGTGTGTGTTTGTCCATAAAACGTACATAATATACTGTTAATAATTGCAGTTTTGTGTTTTTTCTGCGCTTGTGCTCGTCGGCCTGCGATGCCCCCACACGTGTATGTATGTGTGTATGTGTGTGAATGAATGAGTCGTCAGTCTTCGGCGTCGGTTTTTGATTAGTTGGTGCAGTGTAAACTTTGGACGCGTGTGCACGTTGCATTGTTATGATTACAATAATGAGTGTGTTTTTTGCGCTGCAACTCACTCACTCAGTTTGCACTTGCACACAACCACCGCACAAACACATTAGCATCCGCACAATAACCCGGCAGTCGAGCTCGACGACACACAAACTCATCGCATCACTTACGCCTGCCTGCACTCACACGCACACACAAACACGAACACGCACGTCTGCACGCCACGACACCCGCGAATCGCGCGACAAATGCACACAACCTAACACACGCCGCTTCGTCGCCCGTTCCGCCGCCATCGTTCCGCCACGCTTCGCCATCACTCCTCACCGCCTCCTTACAACAGCGTGCACGGGCGCTTCTTCTTCGGCGCCATCACCGGGCACAGCACCGCCCTGATCGCCTCATCGAACACCGTCTTCAGGCCCTTCTGCGTCAGCGCCGAGCACTCCAGATACTTGACCGCTCCCACCTCCTTCGCCATCGCCAGGCCCTGCGGATACGTGATCGGCGCCAGCTTCTTGTCCTGCAGCTTCTCGATCGTGTTCTTGTCCTCGCGCAGATCGAGCTTCGTGCCCACGAGGATGATCGGCGTCGCCGGACAGTGGTGACGCACCTCCGGATACCATTTGGCGCGCACGTTCTCGAACGAGGCCGGATTCACCAGCGAGAAGCAGATGAGGAACACGTCCGTCTGCGGATAGCTGAGCGGTCGCAGCCGATCGTAGTCCTCCTGCCCTGCGGTATCCCAGAGGCCGAGATTGATCGGTTTGCCGTCGACCATCACGTTGGCGGAGTAATTGTCGAAGACGGTCGGGATGTACTCGCCCGGGAAGGCATTGGTGGTGTAGCTGATGAGCAGGCACGTCTTACCGACGGCTCCGTCGCCGACGACGACGCACTTGATGGCTTGCATGTTGGCGGACGAGACTGTTGCTGCTCGGCTGCTGGTCGGATGGGTTGTTGATTGCAATCCGGCTGCGGTTTGCTGCGGTTTGCTGCTGCTGCTGCTACTGCTTGTTGTGTCCTATTTGGATATGGAATGGAGATGCGATAAAGGCATGTCTGTGTTCTGTGTGTGGTGCGTATGTGTAAAATGTTTATGCGATACACACAGGGTGACCAGAAATAACCCGGACAAACGTTTTGTAGCGCAACTCATTCAATTGAACGAATAATAACATTTGAAATGATAAACTTCAATTCAACCATAGGCTTTTCAAATATATTGTGGCTTCATTGAGTGGCGATGTGCAGCCTTAAATACTCCGCGAAGATTTATGCATTTAGGCGCACCTAATCTTCCGATAAAGGACTCTCTTCAGTCGCAACGATTGGTTCCAGGCCTCCAACATTTTGTGAGTCTTTGAACACGCCCTTAACGGTCAAATCGACCACGGGTTATCAATCGGATTTAGATCGGCCGAGTATCTGCAGACGATATAAAAAAGTGGTTTTTTCACGCTGTTTCAAATTTGGCATTTTGATGGGCAGGCGCTGATACCTGTTGGAATGTCTAAAGTGCGTCACAAAGTGCTGCAGTGCCCACCGATGCATGATGTCCAGAAAAATGTTGAATTTGAGACAATTTTTCACGAAATCAAGGCATTTTTTTACGTTGGCGCAAATTGTAGCCCTTATAGTGGAAGTGAAGTGAAGAAGTGAAGAACGACTGAAGAATTGCTGGGACGTCCAGTGCACATGTTCCGGTCATTTTGATGATTGTGCTCTTGTTGAGCATTTTCTCGTCTTTGAATGCGATACACTCAAATTTCCAAACAGCGGCGCAGACGTTTTTTTTTTATTTCTTTAAGCCTTCACTCGCTTGATTTCAAGAGTGAGGCGCTTCACTTTTTGTGGCTTGTATGAAATTTCCGTTTTTTTACACTGAAACAGCTTCTTTTTTCGCCATCGTACCAAAGAGTGAAGGACCGCTTTCAAATGGGTTTTGACGGAATGTCAAATACATACAATCTCAGAGAATACAACAAAGGCGAAAAAATTTTGCTGTGATAATTAACCACCATGACAGGCTGCCTCAAATGTTGTCCGGGTTATTTCTGGTCACCCTGTATGTTTTTGTGCAGCGCCGTCGACGCGCAGAAGTGTTTGTGTTTGCATGTATATGTGTGTGTGTGTGTTGCGCAGTGCTGAGTATTTCTACTTGATGTATGGTAGTTGTGTGTGTGTGTGCTGGTTCACTCACGCAAAACTTGGGCGATGTGTACGATTACGCACGCACACACAGACACAATTGTACACACTTGCACACTAACACTGTTCGCTTAACATACGCATACGCACACACACACACACGCATGCACACACTTGCACCAACACCAACACACGCACACACTCACACTCCGACGAAATTAATCTCAATTCTCGGGCGTTGGTGTTGGTACACACTTTTCGTCGTCGTCGTTTTGCTGTCGTCGTTCTGGGAAAGTCGTCTGACTCTCGCGGTTCCTACGCAACTTGCTGGACGAACCTTGGATTCCGCACTCGGTTGGATGAGGGAGGCGACTCGAATCGATCGGACGAGACGTCGACGGGGGGAGGGATGAAACGAGAAACGATGGATCCTAAATAGGGCAGCGCGCAACGTATAAACACTCAGTTTCCCCACACACACCAAATCGGACACTGTGACGAGACGACCAAGGTGTTTTTCTCAGCACTGTGCAGAGTTGACAGTTTTGGCTCGAGTGTGCGGGAGTTCTCCTCTCTCGCTGTGTGGGCAGCAGAGAGCAGCGAAAGTGACAGCTGGCCAAGTGAGGTACTAGACCAGACACGTAGTCAGAGAGCGAACGCGAATTTTTGCGTCGCGCAATTTGTTTTGGTTTTTCGGAAGCGCAGCGCGCAGCGATTTGCGAAACAGATCTGCGACGATGAGCGGCCCCAATCCCAATCTCAGCCAGTATTTCGCCAATTCGGCGGATGCCGGATTCTTCGAGGGCATATCGCGTGAGTCTAGCAGTCAGTGCTTCAATAGATTCACCTCATAACCGCATCAATCCACTCCCCAAATCAACACAGAATCGCAAGCGCAGCAAACTCCCCCAACCACCATCACCACAAATGCCCCTTCAACAACCACCACCGACTCCGACATTCCCGACGACGTCAAAGACCAGTGGGAACCGCCCCTACTGCTGATCTCGGCCTCCACCACCTCGCCGGGCGTCCTCCTCTCCACCGATCTGATCGATCCCATCCGAGCCGCCACGCAGGCGCTGCTCGGCGATGCCGAGGCCGCCCAGCGGCGCATCCTCAGCGCCGATTCCGTCACGCAGGACGAACGCGGCCTGCGCCAACTGATCCAGGCCGGAGCCCTGCGCGCGGCCGTCAATCTGACCGGTCGTCTGCTGACCATCTACGGCCAGGGCTACGGGCGCAGCGGCCAGCCGGCCAAGCACTCGCCGCACTCGCTGCAGCTGTGGTTCACGCGATTCGCGCTGCTGCGCAAGCTGGGCATGCACGAGCTGGTGGCGGCGGAAGCGGAGCCGTTTGGGCAGCTGCACAGGGCGGATATGTTCTTTGAGCATGCGGCGGAGGGAATGTATGCGGGGCGACGGGGCTCGATGGCGCCGTTCTCGTTGCGCGTGCTGCTGGCGGAGTTGCCGCTGTGGGCGACCGGGGCTAGTGGCGCGGCGGTGGGCACGACTACGACGGCGACCACGGCGACGACGGGAGCGACGAGTGGCGGCAGTGGGGGCGCCAAGTTGGCGTTGGATCGATTGACGGAGGTGTATTTGGTGTGCCGCAAGATTCGAGAGTTTTATGGCGGGCAGACGAGCAGCAGCAGCAGAGCGTTGGAGTTTTGGCAGCGCCGGGAGCGAAGGGTGGTGCATGCGCTGGTGAATTGTGCGCTGCAGATGAGGGACTACAATATGACGGATACGTTGATTGCGCAGCTGGCGGATGGGGAGCGGCTGGCGGTGGCGGAGAAGAAGGCGTTGTATTCGGCGTGGGGTCGGATCTATTTGCAGTGCGGCGATGTGTTTGGGGCGGAGCGGAAGTTTTCGGAGGCGCGCAGGTTGAGGGATGGGTGAGTTATTGGGATGAGAGCAGGAACTCTAAGAGAACTAATAAGATTGAAGTCCTTACCCATCGCTTCCTCTGTTTTCCCATCCAGCGCCCCCACCTCTGAGCTGCGCGACATCATCGACAAGGGCCTGATCGCCGTCGCCCAGAACGACTTCCAGAACGCGCAGGCCGCCTTCGAGAACGCCCTCAAGCTGGAGCCGTCGAACGCAATGCTGCTCAACAATCTGGGCGTATGCTGTCTGTATTCGGGGCGGCTGAAGGAGGCGATCCGGTTCTTCGAGTCGGCCGTTCTGGTGGCCGGCCAGCAGGCCGTTCTGACCGATGGCATGCTGCTGAATTTGGCCACGCTGTACGAGCTGGAGTCGAGCAACGATGTGAGCAAGAAGTTGGCGCTGCTGCGCCAGATCAACGTGCTGCCGGCCGATGTGAATGTGAATCTGGAGTTTTGCCTGAAGCTGCAGCCGGTGCAGAAGATTTATTAGGCCGCGCGCGGAGGCTCCTTTGGTATTATTATATTATTTTATTTGGTCGTTGCGTTAGTTGAGTAAAGAATCTAGTATTACATTCCCGAAATGCGCAGGCGACATCTAGGTGTCAGAGTTCGATTACTGCTTGGGAACAATTCAAGAGAATGAGTACAAATGCTCTCGTAATATGAGAGAGTGCTCGAGGTTTGAGTGAGATATACTTTATATGCTGTCGCTGTCGGTGTGACGGACGGTGTGATATATAAAAACACATTTTGGCAAGCGCCGACGAAGATTATCAAGATCTGGCTGCTGCAGCCGGAATTCCAGGAATCGCGAACGTGTTTTTGGTTCTTCGCGTTTTGGCAAGGCCACTACAGCCGTCGAAGTTCGAAGGTGTGTAGTTCAGAACAACGAAATCATCGTCGTCGTCTTGCCATCGAACCAGTGAAACTGAAGGTGCGCTTGTCACAGGGATATAGAAAAGGTAAAGCCAGCAAAGCCCTGACGGTCTGTATTTGTTTGAACGAATTCAATGAATGTTGTTGCATGTACAATGCTGAGTAGAGGCTCTACATATTGCTTAGCATCTACTGAAACCTTGTTTCTATTCCATGAAAGGAATGAAAAACGTCACATAACACAATAATTTTATATGTGCATTTGATTTGTGTGGTTTTTTGTGGTTCAAGCTCGGCTTGCTGTTTTATATGTTCCTATGCATGTTGTATTTATTTGTGCTATTATATACATATGTGTGGTCTTCTTGTGTATACAGATACGGATTTTGTTTGAGTTCTTAGTGGGCTCGTTTTTCGTTCGTTTCATTTGTGCAAGCGAGAGTTGAACTCCCTACTGAACATGCATGTGTATGTGTGTGTGACGAGAGGTGATGAGTGAAAACGATACAGTGCAAATGTGTGCCAGTGTTATGAAACTGGAGATTTTTCGTAATATACCAAAACAGATGTTTTTGTGTGAACTTGAGACGTTTATATTACGGAAGGGCGGGAGCATTTGCCGCCGATGATATAAGCGCCGATTATTTTAACACAAGGGGGAGTACACTCGGGTGGAGTTTTACGACAAAATCTAGTTTATAATCCCTTTGAGATCTGAAGCAGGAGATTTAATTAGGGGTAGTTTTACGTTGAAAGGCACATTTTAACTCTCATCCGCCGTTGACACGACCATTTTAATGTGTGCGAGACTTGTGCTAGCTGGTGTTAAAATTTTGTTTTTATTGAAGATAAAAATATTGAAAAAAAAAGTTAAATATGTTTAGTATACATTTCCTTGTTATACAAAAATCACTAATTTGCCTTCAACTGTTCATATCTTCCGCCACAGGTAGCAATTGCAAAAATTCTGACACACGTAAATCATTATTTTTTGTCTACTTTCACGTGT
>JANTBZ010000005.1:44465-80426 GCA_024741255.1 Exechia fusca
CTCGATTCTATTGCAAGTATCCGCCAAGGTGATGTGATGGCAGCATCGAGTTTAGCACAATTCGACACACACACAAGTCAACGTCAAAGACACTCCAACACTCCAAGCAGCAGCAGCAGCGTATCTAATTAATTGCATTTAAAGTTTTCTTCCCCAGCGAGTGAATGGCAAAAAAAACGTGTGCACGAAAAAAGTCGCACCTCCACTCCTCCGATGACAATCGGGGCGTGCGCCCAGGCGAGCAGAGCTGCTGCTGCTGCTGCTGCCAGATGTACACAATGACGAAAAAAGCACTGGGCGAAAAACTAATAAAAATACCCCGGGCGAGCTGCGATGGTGTCTGCGTGTGTGTGTGTGTGCGCTGCGCTAAATGTCTCTGACTTGTTGAATGTCGAATATTTGCCGAAGGTCGCTTCATTTGCGCGGCGGCGCGCACGCTTGCAGTTTTTCGGTTCGAACGAATGACGTCGTCGCCATCGTCGCGAACACACACACAATACAGATAATAATCAAACAGTCGTAAAGTCGCGCACACACACACAGTCACGGTGCAGCTGACGACCGGCAAGCGCACGCCGCACGCACGCACACAATCATAAACTCATTAGATCTAATAAGCAAGCGTATTGTGTGTGTGCGGTGGTGTGGTGGCTTGTTATGTTTTTCAATGTGTGTGTGTGCTCGAATGAGCGTCTTGCATAATAATAACCGCGACGCCGAAAAACGCGCACACACGTCCACGTCGAATTTGTTTCGCTTCGAGTTTGGCGCTCCGCACGGTATCTGATTAATTATACACATATGAGCGCCGCCGCTCGAGTTTGCGGCTATATACTCACATACACACACGTACAAACGCGCACTCGTTCATTGCCGAAAAAGTCGACGCCAAACAATCCGCAAAGCGTCTCGCGGTCGTGCAAAACTTGAGCATATGCTTTTCGCGAGAGCATCGCGGTTGTGTGGTTTTTTTTTTGCGCATGTATGCGTGCGACGCTGGAGCCCCGCCGGGCGAGCACGATTCGCGCGCGCGCAAGTGTGTCGTGTGTGCGTGCGTGTGTGTGTGTGTGTGTCGAAAGTATATTCGCGACGCTTCGCCGGTTCACAGTTATTTTTTTCCGAACGGTGACTGTGGTCAGTAACGCAAACGCAGAGTGTGCGCAAATTTCGGCAATGACGACGAGTTCGTCTCGGTTTGCGTGCGTGACTCACCGCGGCGTGTGCGGTGTGCGCACCGAGAGCGGATCGGGCTCGAGCGACGCGCGCATATTAAATGCGGTGCGTTGTCTTTTTTGCGCGCTCGGTCGTGCGAGCTTATATGCGCGAATCAGCCAGCATAACAGCTGACCGAGACCAGAGCCAGCAACAGCAGCATCGAGTGTGTGTGCATGTGTAGGTAGTGTGTGCGTCGACCAAATTATCGCGCAAAAACTCGCGCATTTGAAGGCCACAATGTGCTCGAGTGTACTTCTGTACAGTGCATATCATATGTGGTATGTATGCGATATGTATGCGGTTTTTTCGCTCGCATTGCGCTCGACTCACTCGTCGATACACTCGGCGATTGTGCACCGAATTCCCGGGCGCGATCGGCGGCACCGGTAGTCTCTCGAGTGCGATAATGTTCGACGTTCGTTCGCGAGACTGTATCATGTGTTATGTGTGTCGCGTGACGTAAGTCGCGAGTGCATTTGACGACGAGTGTGTGGGCGGTGGCAGTTTCGTGTGTGTCGTGTCGTTCGGTTTTCTGCCACATTCTTGTATTCAGTGTTGAAGATTACGTAAATACGCGTGCTATTCGATGCGGGGTATTTTTGAATTGCGGCACAATGTTTCCTAGAGATAAAATCGTGTATCTATGCCATAGTTCTAACCGATCTTGAATCGATATTTTTAGGGAGCATAGATCATGTTTAATACACCTGAACCTTCTATAAAACTGTCTTTTAGAACTGGTTGAAAAAACAACCGATACTACTTTGTTTTTGTCGATTCTCATGGTGAACAAATACAAATTTTCTTCCGACCATTTCGATCATCTCTTGATTATGTGTCTCGATGTGTTGAATTTTTTCCGCAGTGGTAGACGGTCTGTTTCTATGCCATAGTGTTAACTGCTCTCGAATAAATATTGCTCGGGAGCATAGCTAATGTCAATCTATAGCACTCGCGGATCCAAATGATAGAGGCTATGATAATGTTCATGGTTCGAGCATAAAATAAACGTATTGGTTATTTGTCAACGTAAAGGTCTAAAATTTAACGTTGACAACGTTGCCTCGCTATGTTTCAAATCGTAGAAAAAACATGATCTTGGTTTAACGAGAATAGCTTGGAGTTTAGACATGATACAGGGCAATAATGTTTAGCAGAAATATAGCCGGATAAATGGTTTTTCGAATGCATTTCACCATTTCCAAATTGGATGAACATTACAGAGCTCGTGGAACTCTTAAGATAAAACTTTGTGTGAAACATATTTTCAGTCTCTTCAGCATTCGTCTGCGAATTAATGCTACAAAACATAGAACAGCACTCGACGCATACGCGCACACACTCAATTGCATGTTTAGCGTACATTACACGCCAGCGGCAGCCCCACAACACCGGCGGCACTCAGCGGCACGTGGCGGCGTCGGTGTGCCCGCGCGATTCGATCGCCGCCGTCGCCGCCGATGATGGAGTCGCGCCGTGCACTTCATCCATCCATTCCACCACACGATCTGCGACTGCCGTCGCTGCTGGTGATACAATATATACAATGCGAGTGCACTGTTCTTCAGTGCGGCCGCGGCGCGTCGCGCAAAATTGTTTTCCGCGAACGTAACGTATAATTGGTTGTATAGCATGTACGAGTGTGTGTTTCCCTGGCGTCAGTTGTCTGCGCCGTGTCGGCCCGGCAAAGTTTTCTCCGAAGACATAACAATTTATAACATTTCAACATTATTATATTAGTTCGGTTTTTTTTCGAACTGCACGCCTCGATGCTGCTTGCGCATGTTGAAACGCCATTCAGGTGATGATGGCGGTGGTGGTGAGCAGTGAGCAATGGTGATGGATTACCGCATCGAGCGCAGTTTGTTCGTTCGTGCGATTAAAATGCATCTGTGCATTATGTCAGTGTGTGTGTGTGTGTTCGATACGCTCGACAAACCGCAAATCATAAATTTCGCGTTGAAGCGCGGGCGCCTGTACGAGAAGTTTGTTCGCCGTTCGTCGTGAGAATTGATCGCGTTGGCCTACTGTGGACGCAAGTCATCAGAAAATGTGTCAGCCGCATCGAAATGGCAAAGTGGCACAACTATAATAGAGTAGATATGCCCCTTCGATTGGACACTTTTCGTAAAATACCTCGGGTTGTGGTATTTTTCAACCGATTTTCAAATTTTCTCGAAATAAAAATGTGTCCGATATTTGAAGTAATCGGTCTTTTCTCTATTCTATATGTGTTGTGGTCTCTACAATTTAGCGAGTGTCCGATTGAAGCGGCATCTACTTTAATACAGAGTGTGTTCACAGATACATACGCCAGAACAAAGTCTCGTCCTCATATGTATATGTGTAAAGCGGTTGGCATTGCACTTGTGCACAACAGCAAACAGTTATCCATCCGTTTGCAGTGCCCATTTAACTATGGTAATTATACAAAAAGTGCACCGTCAAGTACACTAACACAAAGTGCGTTAGTGTACCTACTTTGTACGTGCATATCGTATACAGTTCATACACTCTATTGCATGCAACACTGCGTTCACTCGACGCGCAGGCTCGACTGTTATATTGACGCAAAATATCTCGGAATGAGTAATATATAATTTTAATGTGAGCGCAATGCATGCAGCGCCAGCGCCAGAGAGAGAGATAATTATATAGGAAACGCGTAACATTTTTCGTAGAACTGCGAGTTTCCCCACAGCGCACACACACACACACACGCAAGCGGCGAGCCGGTCCGGGGCCTAGTGCGCGCAAAACATATTATATGCGAAACAACAAATATTCCGTCGTCGTGTGCATGCCATTTGTTCAACATGCAACTCGACGTGCACTCGAACTGGCACAAGCCTCGATGCATGCGATGCAACGATGATACAGTTCACGCATACCAGCACACACACACACGCCAATGACTTTTTACTCTGCTGTACATGCGCGCGCGTGCACGAAACTGGACTCGAAACCCGGCGACCGCGCGCGCGTGCGCTTTGGCAAACAAACACACACGCAGGCCCCTTTCGCGCGCGCGCGCGCTTGCATGTTTATGTTTATTTCCATCTAGCAGCAATAAAATGCGCGAGGCGCACAAAGCCGGCCACAAGTGGTAGTGGTGTGGTAGCATAGGCGCATAGCATCACATGATGCCACTATGATGCGCACGTGATGCCAAGCAATGTTGATGATGCAGTCGCGTGTGTGCGCGCCGAACGAGCACATTGTGTATAGAAATCGCCGCCTCAGCATAAGATCGTGTGTGTGTGTGTGTGTGTGTCACCTTAATTACGCGTCGCACGCGAAAGGCACCGAGCAGCGACGGTACTTATGATTTTGACATTATAGCTCTGCGATCGGCGGCGGCTATGCTTTGCTGCTATGCTTAGCTGCTATGCTCCGAGCTGTGTCGAGTGCTTCTGGATGCGGTCATTACGCGGCAATGCACATGTGCACAACATACACGCTAACACACGATCTAACGGAGGCAGCGCACGCCCGTATGTGTGCACACATCGACACACACACACAAAATCCGTTCGCTCCATCACGATGATATGTCGTGACGACGACGACGACGACGCCGGTCCGACCGCGCCGACACCGCCGCACATTCAGCATCGCATTCTGCCAGAGTCTCACTCGGCAATATAAACAAATGATCCTCGTGCACGCGCCAGCGCAAAACACGCACACGCCAGCGCTCGTCTTACATTTATCTGTGCGCTCGCATATGTATGTTGCACATGTTGGGCGCACACGCGCGTGCGCAGACAACAAGCAATAATATTATTGCACGGCGCCCGAGCCGCAACCCGACCGGCAATTCGAATCCAATATAACATTGTTAATGCGTCCGCGCGCGTTTCTCTGCTGCGTGTATGCGAAAACGGACGCTCTGGCACTGGCACACACATGTGAGCCGCCTATCGCAGCGCTGCGGCCGCTAGCATGATGTGAAATGTGTGTAATTGACCGTGATTAACATGGGGTTCGAGCCGAGCCGAGAGCCGCGTGCGCGGGCACGAGTGATTTGTACCAACTCCACCAACTGCACTCCGAAACTCATGTGTATAACATGTTGAGTCGAATCACACACACACACACACACACAAACAAGATGTACTACACAACTATAAGCTCAGAGTGCTCATGTTGCGGCGGCGCCGGCGCACGCAGCCGACATAGCAATGATAAATGCGCCCGAGATTGGCACGCGCGCACACGCCAAGCCAAGCCAAGTGCGAGAGTGCGCTGCGCACGCGCGTGTGTGCACCATTTTGCACCGCCAGGCCAAAATAAAACGTATGAAAATATGCTGTGCATGTGCTTATGCTCGATAGGAAGGAGCGGGAATGATTGAGGTTTCGAATATTGAGATTTTGAAATAGGTTTGGTCGGCTTACTGGAAATCAAAAATGTGCTTCACTATAATATGTCTCAGCTTAGCTGTATAGGTTCGAATATTAGAATATTACACTACAATTGACAGTTCCAAACGAAGTTTAAATCTGCTAATTCAAAAAGACCAGTCAGGAAATATATTAAAACATAAAACCTCTATGGCATAATAAATGATTTACAGTCGGGTAGAAGCGTTTCAAAATTAATCGATTCAAATTACTCGTTCTTATGCTCCACTCTAACGCACAAACTGCATTATGCTGAGTTTAACAGCCTGTTTGTGCATATGAACTATCACAGCAACAAAAAATCGCCACAATCACACTACTCGTGCACGCCTCACCGCAATTCTCAGCATCGCCTGGCTGCCTGCCCCTACTTGCCTGCCAGCCCCTGCCAGTCAATCGCACGCCATCTACGCGAGACGCCAGCGCGCAGAAATCCCGTTTTCTCTAATTCCATCGTGCGCCATCCGCCAACCGCCGCGCACAAACGAGTGCAGATAAATCTGTGCATTGATATAATTGTGATATGCGGTGCTCACGACACCATCAGCGGCGTGTCCCGTTCGGCGGCGGCCGCTCGCTGGCGCACGACCGACGCGATCAAACCCGGCGCGTGCTCGGCGTGTCTTTATTGTCGCACCTCACCGTCGTCTATCTGACCGGCTGCGACGACCAACGACGTCGCTGGTCGCTGGTCGTCGATCATCGCGCTCATGCCTCATGCCTATCTGCGCGACATGCACAAACACTCACTCGAACGTTCGCACATAAACATCGTTTGCATGCGCGAACGCGCGTGCATGCGTGCACTTTAATTGCGCAACCTCTGGTGAACGCGTGCACACGTGCACACATGCGTTGGAAAGAAAACTGCAAAACCAGAGACGCTCTAATGCCTGGCTCATTAGAAACGCATTTTCCTGTTGCAGCTAGGCGAGCGTGTGTGAGTGCGAGTTAGCATTAAAACGAATCCAATTGACGGCAATAACATGGGCTAATTGGTCGCTGCAGCATATATAACAGCATAACATTGGAATTATGCGCGTGGATCGCGCGCTAGATGTTTGAGCGCCACCACCCATTTGATATCACACCGCACACACTCACAAACTTGGCGACGACGACGGCTGAGTGACTTGCTAACATAGTAGAGTGTACAAAAGTCGAAGCAGGAATTGTATAATTTCTGCCGAGCGATTATTATTTATTTCTCTCAATTGCACACGAGCCTCACACTCAGCATATAGCAATTATGCCATTTGCGGTTGGAACACAACAAGTGGCTGTTTTCCATTCCGCGTGCGCGCGTACTGAGCGCCGCTGCACGTTCTACATTCACATTACATGCACTTATAACTGTGCTTCTGCGGCTGCGGCCCGCCCGATCAGCGCGCAATAACACGCAGCATAAGCTCACACTTTCCATTTGCAACAGAGCGACGCCGTATCGCGTTGTTTTATTTGGTTTTATGGAAATCACCACAGCCGCAGAGCATCGCCAGTGAACTCGCATGACATGCGTGACAAATGCATAATCACGTGTCACGCGGCACGGAAAGAGCGGGCTATCTCTGCCACATCCGAGACAAAACGTGCGCGTGCGTGCGATCGCAACGCGTTGGCGTCGGCGCAATAGGTTGCGGTTTCGGCATCGACCAAGACGCGTCTGCCACGGCCGGTCGCCGTGGCAGCTCCACAGCATTCACCACCACGAACGGTGTGCGAACGATCGCGCTCGCGTGAACGTATCCGTCAGGGTGCGCACTTGGCATCGTAATCATGCTGCCATGATCATCGCACCAACGGCGGCCAGCGGCGCTTCGCAACAATGTTGCATGGCGTTTATGTTGCAGAGCGCGAGCGATGTGTGCGTAGAGTAGTATAGGTCCTACAATTTATTGTTTAATTAAGCTCGATATTGTATTGACGATTTCCACATTTAATGCTACTCAGAGTTTATAAAGCCAACGTCTATCTCAACTCAAAAAAATGTATAACCATTGCTTTTTGAATACCCTTCTACTCTACAACAATATTCGCAAGGCGTGCTGCGTGCGTTGTGCGTGCGTGCGCGCGCGTTTTATAAATGCAACAAAACATTAGTTGTTTTGTGGCGCGAACTGCGCAAGGCAACGCAGGCGCGATCGCGTTATACAACACAATCACACACCCAGAGACCCCCTCGAGGGCGCAGCGAGTGCGGCTGGGTCGGTGGTTTTTCGAGAGTACGTAAATTCATTTACGCTGTCAAGTACAAGTTGGCTGTATACTATGTTGAACTAATGTGTATAGTATGCTACAGCCTTGCATACCCGCAGCAAAGCGCAGAGACTTCGATTGCTTGGTTGGCTGTGTCAGGTCTGCGTGACGTTTTGATATTCACGGCACTCGTCGTCGTCGTTGTCGTCGGACCGTCCGATATATGCTATTAGCATTGCTCAGCGCGCGACTCTCGAGTGTGTTCGTGTGTGTAACACTTTCTGCAATTATATGCGAGTGTGCGCGTATACTTCGACACGTTTCGTGCTCGAGTGTTTTTAATATATATTGGACTGTGTGTGCGGTATGCGATTACTGTGTTATTGGCACACATACTATTTGCCCGCGTGTTTGGCTTCACCACCACACACTTTCGTACATAGTACCTCTACATTTCGTGTATAAAATGCAACACGCAACACAGTCACGTCAATGGAATTTAATGGTTTATGTTCGAATGAGTGTGTGTTTGTGTGTGTGTGTGTGTGCGCGGATCAAACTGCCCGTCGATGACCTAGCAACGTGCATGCATTCGCGCGCTGTTGGTTGACACACTTTTCGTTCATGTGCACGCGCACGGACCGGCGGCATGCGTGCATAATGTTATTCTCGTTTCGCATTGTTTGCGGTCAGCAGCGCGCTCGGGTTTGCGAATGCATGCATGCACACTCGACACTCGATAACGGCTTACGTGTCAATCGTGATTCAACAATTTTCGGCAAATTGACTGACTGGCTGGCCTGGCTGGTGTTATTACAGTGAACAGTGCACGCGGAAGCGCTCCGGGCTAATAACAGCGGCCGCACCAGCTCAGCACATTCGCCCGAGCACCAGCACCACATTTCATATATACTTACTTATACTTATAATGTCGACCTACTCCGTATACCCGAACCGAACACTCACTTACCACTGCGCCGTTATTGCGAAGCGCACGCAAAAGTTGGAGTCGATGCGATGTGTGTGTGTATGAGTGACGCAAGTGGCTCGAAACACGCCAGGTTGCATCACATACACACCAGCAGCGTCAAGCGCGCACGAGGATTACGACAAGTCAAAAATTGCACTTTCGCGTACACATTCAACAGTCGCTCGCTCACTCGCGCAGCGCAGCAGACACAGCAGCAGCAGCGTGTTAATCGTTGAGTGGAGTGCTTGTTGCTGCTGCTGGTGATGGTTATTTGTTGCCGCGGTGCACATTGTTTTGTGACCGCGCGCGCGCAAGCATTTGAGCGAATAGTGAAAGCCTCAGCGCGCGCGAGGATTAGCTGCGCTGGCGCGTTTCGAATGCGCCCCACGAATTTGGTACGGTCGCTGGCTGTCCACAGTAGCAGTAGCGGATCCAGGCACCGGCGAAATGGCTTGATCACCCCTCCCCTTAAGCAAGATCAAGAAAATTATCATCGGAGGATTATGATGTCCGTCATCAAGCTACTTGTAGCCCTTTTCACAACTTCAGCAGAACCCAAACGAAGCTATCAATACGTTCCATTGAGTGGCTTGTATTTATATCCATTCCTGTGTATCCAGCCCTGCTTCATTGTTATATAGCAATGTGGCGAGAGATATTCCTTGCTACAGTCGTAAGTGGGAAGTGTCTCTTTCATTGCCTCGACAACTAGCAAACGCCCAAGCAATAGTTAATAGTGCTGTTATGCTATGGTGCCAATTTGCATATTATGATTTAATTTCGTAATAGGTCTTGCTTGGAGCTCTGTTTCACGAAAGTTCGGAAATAAATGCATTCGATAGGGTTGTAATGATCCGTATATTCGCATAAATTGAGCATTGACTGATTGGATCGAGGAACTAACACAAATTATTTGTTTTCGATTAGAAGGATGTAGCACTTTTGAATATGAATTCTCAAATTTAGATTACAAAAGTAATTCTGGATATCCGGAATAAGCCCACCCTCGCCCTTACCATAATCCTGGATCCGCTACTGACTGTATATGCGGCCAATTTGGCGGCTGACGAAATATTGTCGAGCGCATCGCATCATATTATGTACTGCCGCTCACATTCATCGAGATCATGTCAATGTCGCGCGTTGCGATGCGATGCCATGCGTGTCTCGAAATGACGATCCGGCTCGTTTCGTGATTTTCGGTGGACTTTCTCTTTCATGCTGCGCGACTCCGTCGTGTCCAGTTTCAGTCGTTCGATGACCGCCACGCCAGACCAAATTGGCATGCAGCTCACACACACATACAAGACGACGTTTCTCATCACATTACAGTATTTTGATCGGCGGCCAGCGACGATAAATCGCGCGAGACGCGGAGGCCATCACAACATGATCATCAGCGCAGCGCATGGGATCGATCGATCGATCAACGTATCATCACACACATCGTTATGCTATATCGATGCTCTTTAATTTAACCGTGAACGAAACCGAAACCTACCTGCTGAGCTACTACGATACTACAATATTTATATTCGTCAGCTGTTTTCGGCCTGTCCCTCTGTGTGTCTTTTAACGACCTCGGACCGGACTACCGAAAAAACCGAGCCGCTATTTGTTTGTAAACACGCACTATATATCGCACGCACGCACGCACAAAAATGCGTGCGTGCGTGCGCGCATATTCACGGAAGTGCGTACGTGCGAAAGACGCTCGCGTGCGCGATGATGTATGAATTGTTGTGACGGCGCCGGCCTTTTCATTGCCTTTTTGCCGCCGATGACATAATCGCCATGTCTGGCGCCACCGGCGGCTACCACTGTGTGTATTGTGTATTCATCGTGACGCATCGCGCATCACGTTGATCACGCTTCGATCGGGCCATTAATTAATAATATTGTTTTCACTTACCATATAAGAACATAAATGTACATAGAGAATAGGGAGGAGTTGTGTCCTCTTAAATGGACATGGACACAAGCACCAAGCAACGGATCTGGGCTCACTATGCTATGCTCTCTTTGTACACGACAGCTTTGCTTAGGCAGAGCTTTTATGCTGCGTTCAAAGCTAAGTAGCACTGTGTTTTCACTTTGCTTTACGTCTTGCATGGCCAATTAATTAACGCCATTCCAATTGTGTTGCCCCTCTCTCTATCTGGACAGCTCTCGCAAACGTCGCCCCTCATCCACTGGCCACCACCACCATCACCATCATAGCAACAGCAGCCAACAGCAACAGCCACAGCTAACCGCCGCGCAGCAACAGCAATTGCTCGCCGACGATCTGTACTTGCAGTCGATGCGCTCGGCCGGTGGCGCCTCAGCCGGCCCGCCCGGCGACTCGATGAACGAGTGCAACGCCGCCCTCGTCCTGATGTCCCTATCCGGATCGCCGCACTCGCCGCGCGGCCCCTGGCCAGCGAATATGTCCACGGCCACGACGTCGGCGGCGGCAGCGGCAGCGGCTGCTGCCACCGGTGGGGCTCCAGCCGCAGCCGGACAGATGGGCAGCAGTCCGGGCGGCAGCAGCACATCGTCGTGGTCATCTTCGGACTCGTCGTCGCTGAGCGACGAGTACATCGCCTCGACGGCGTCCACATCGTCGGCCAATGGCGGCAGGGCGCCGGCTGTTGTGAACGGCTCGCGTGCTCTGGCGGCCGGTTTGCATGCGGTTGCGGCTGGCGGTGCTGATGGCGCCGGCGCCGGTGGCCGCTTCCGGACGACGTCGCTGTCGATGTCCGACGAGGGCATCGTGATGGACTACAGTGATGAGGCGCGGTCGCGCAAACGGCGGGTGAGTAGAGTAGGGTTGAATGGGAGGGGGCTTTGTGTTTTGGTATGTGTGGTTGGAACAGTTGACGCGGACATACGCGCGAAGCGAGGCGATCAAATGTACCGGTTGAAATGCGTGCGTCTCCATATAATGGAAACATGAATTGATACGCACGCACGCATGCGAGCCCATACTAATACGGTTCGGTTGTTGCATAATTGTCTCGGAATTTGTTCGACATTGACATTGGCATCCGCGGAAGCCGTGGACAACTTGGAACAAAAGAGGTTGGATGAAATAAAAACCGAAAGCATTTAGCCGTATTATGATCCTTAAAGGTCTTGTATTTTGTTCAAATCTGACATTCGTGAGGATTTTGAGTTGATTGTAGGATTTGATGCAATTTATCACGCATTTGTCTGAGCAATTCTAGTCATGTTTCAACAACAATATGTACATTAGTCTATGATCTACAAAAAATCGTTTGAGTAAAATATTTTCACAGGCTAATCTAAAAGCCACAACAATTTTTGTAATATCTTGCGAATGATGAAGATTTTAGCACAATTCCATTGCCTTTCATTTGAGTAAACGTTTATAGCTTATAATAGACTGCAACTTTGATGTCTTGTAGAACAGTGAAGACACTTGGCTAGACTGATGTTCTACATAACCAAGAAAGAATCATTCGAAAATAAAATACAGCTGTTTATCCTAAATTAAAAAATTACATACGGCCAGCCAGTTAATCATTTACAAGGCTCTTGTTGTGTTCATTTTGTTATAACTCATATAGTTTATCCTAATTCCTTATATCCTTCCGATAAACAGAACATCTATAATTTCAAAAACATTCATGCAACCACCCAATATACCATTGAATATTTATTTGCGCGTGTTGTGTACGTGTGCGCGTGTGTTTGACTGCACACTGAAAATGCGGCTAGGTTAACCGGTTTGGCCGGCTTCGTGTTGGTCTCTATGTAAGAGCCAAGCTCGTGTGTCCGTGTGTGTGTGTGTAGTATGCTCAAAAACGTGAGCAGCGGCGGCAACGGCTTACTACGCATTTCTGAAAATAGACACACACACCACCTTCGTTCAATGGCGGCGGCGGTGTCGGCGCCGCTGCCGCTCGACCGTGCGGCGGCCACGCCGACCGGCTGAATGTGTCTCTCTGTAATGTCTCTAATGTCGGAGTGGCCATATCGTGTGTGTGTGTCTGTGTGTAATATTGTTACACGTGTACTATACGAGTCACATCGAAACTGATCGAATCGAACGCTTGCGCCTGCGCACCGACGAAACTCACACACGTGTGTATGTGTAATGTGTATACACATACACACAGATGTAATGACCTCAAATGACAAGCGCACGACTCGAAAACAGCACACACACATACACACTCACGCATGCGCGCAGCCCCACACAGAAAATGATTTCGTAAGGACGCGCATTTCTTTTGGTCGCGTGTGTGTTGAACAAATTTGTTTGTTCGTTAGCATATAACATGCGGATAAACGCGTGTGTGTGCGGTTTTCGGAACATTGAATGCGTGCGAGCCCTTGCACAGCGTGTGTGCGTGTGTGTGAACACGTTAAATGTATACATGATACATGTCAAATGGCGACCGTAAAAAAATGCCGCTCCCATGCAACATACACCGACCGACACCGGTGTGCTGGTTGGGCAAGCGCCGAAAGCGCCGCCGACGATTGCCTGGCGGCCTGGCTTGCCTTACGAAAATAAACATTATCCGAAAACCTCGAACGCTGGTCGTCTGTGAATCTCGCGGGCGCGCGTTTATAAACTCATGGTTACATAAACACATGCGGCTGCGCTGTAAATCGGTGTTTGTATACCGATGATGATTCGTGTAACATTCAATAGATCGAGCTAGAGTAAATGTCTTCATCATCAGCTGGCTGGGTCGCCGGCGTCGGTCGCGCAATTGCGCAACGCGTGTCGTGTGTGGAACACCAAATAAACCGGAAAATATTGATCAGCGCGTTGCGTGTTCGTTTTTCATATTGCATAAAGAGCGTCAAGTCAAGTATAACCCATAAATCCGTTCACTTTTGCGCGTTTGACGGCGGTGGCGGCGGCGACTTGGTGAGGGACAAACCGGTGTACATAGTCGTCGTACACTTGTTCACACAAAGAACTCGGCGGCGGCGGTGCACGCTGCGTGTTACCGAAACACATAGCAAACGAGTGTGTAGTATGCTGTACTAGTATAATACTCTAGTACATGCAATTCTATCTACGGCATATGCACTCTCTCGGGTCTCGGCGGTGTATTACAGCACACACACACACACATGGACACTAGCCGCCGCACTTGCCGCCACCATGCGCGCCACAGACTAAATCAGATGTGTGTGTGTATTCTGTGCTTAATGCACACACGTGTGCCCACTCGACCACGATCACACACGCGCGCTCGACCCGTATCGCGTGCGCACATATGTGTGTATGTGTGCGCAAGTGAGAATTCACAAACGGCCCCACAATGTCAAACATACACACAGCCCCACATGCGCGAAGAAACACGTGCCCCAACACTACTGCACGCCAATTTCCGCATTTGCGCGCGCTCGGCGTCTCTCTCGCATGCGTTTCGATATGCAAGTGCATCGCAGAGCAGCAGAGAGGACACTGCCTGCTTTTATCTCTCTCTGCTCGCCTCGCATGCGCCGGGCCGGGCTCTCTCACGACGCCGCCAGCGCCGCCGCTGCACTTATGATTTTCCCAACCCACCCACATTCCAACACGACGTGAGCGCCTGCATATGCACGCGAACTATCGCGCGCTTTGTGTTTGAATGCCGCCGCCGCCGCCGCCGAGCGGTGCGGAGAGCGAGCTAACACACACTTGCACTTGCACCGCACCGCGAACCAAACCGGCGAGTTGCGCGACGCCGGCGCCGCGGTGGCCGCCACCGCGCCGCGCATTTTTCACTATACGTATACGCGCCAATGTTGCGCTAGTGTTAGGGCACGTGTCGCGAGCGCCAGTGTTGGTGTAGTAAAACCTCGGCGAACCGGCAAAGCGGCGAAGCAGTGAGCGAATATGGCATCACAGCCCACACACACTTGCGGCGCGCGGGCTCTTTGTGAGTGCAACTTGTTATATGTGTATATGCGATGCGAGAGCAGCGATGCCGCCGCCGACTGTGCGAGTGCGGAAAATGCCAACGAGCGCGTCAAGTGCGCGGCACCGGCAAATGTAGCACAAATATGCAGAGATGAAGGGAGGGGACCGGCGTGGAGCGGAGGGGTGCCAATGCAGGGCGGCACGTGTCGCCCGCAGCATCTGTCCGTGCCGAGCCGAGCATAGCGCGTGCGCCCGACTGTACCGTAGTTTTCCCTCTCGACCGAATGTTGCCGGGGGCGATTTGGGGTGCGGAGGCGGATAGTCGGGGGGCGGGAGTGCGGCATAGCGACACGTTTCGTGCATGACGGTACTTGAGTGCAACCTCCCTGCCTTTAGGAAGAGCTCCCCTCTGAAATGCAGCTGTTATGCTGCAGGCGGCCTCTTGAGCCTATGCTGAGCATACGGGCATTTTCGGTGTTGAGATCTCAGTGTGCAGCTTTTGTTCGAACTTCCTCCTCACACGAACGATGGTGGTGGTCGTGGTGGTGGTGTGCAGATGATGTGATGCATATGTTTGCAGTCATTGTATGTTGTATACTTGGTCGTCGTCGTACTGGCTATATCGTCAGCACGTGTCGGCCTATAAACACATGTGTGTGTGTATAATATTCATGACAGCGATACTCGAGCCGCCGCTGCCACGCAAACTTGATGTGTGTGTGTGTATAGTAGTTAGCATTTCGGTGGCGTGTTGCGCATGTCGCACGCGCGCGAATCGCGCGCAAAAACCGCACGCTATAAATAATGAGCGAATATTATGCAGCGGTGTGCCCGAGCGGAATGCATCCCCCATCAGAGTCGCCAGAGGCAACTGTGTGGTTGATATACATGTTTTAATTAGTGGAATTTTATTGACATTGCATTTGATTGTAATTTATTTCAATCTGGTTATAACTTATGCTCTTTGATATGTGGGCGAATGATATACAGGGTGGCGTATAATTCGTAACCTATTTTTAAATCGCAATAACTTTCGCAAAAGGCCTTCAATTTGAATTCTGTTTTCACATTTGTGAAGTGGGAAGATGTCAGTTGTTGTACATCAATGCAGAAGAATGATATCTGCCCAGTGTCCGTTGTCACGGTCCTTGTAAAATGCCTTTGGCGAACGATAAGACGTTTTAAAAATATGTTACGAATCATGCGCCACCTTGTATTCCGACCAACTCTGACAGCTTGACAACAAGTGCATAACCGCAGCAGTGCAAAGACAAACAAACGGGGATCG
Organism: Exechia fusca; assembly: GCA_024741255.1. Classification (NCBI taxonomy): domain Eukaryota; kingdom Metazoa; phylum Arthropoda; class Insecta; order Diptera; family Mycetophilidae; genus Exechia; species Exechia fusca. Next base: position 60,413 of record JANTBZ010000005.1, read on the forward strand.
GATCGAAACCATGACAATACACCGACTAGCTCGACATTGCCAATCGCGCGACTCTGTTAAACAGTCCGCGCGCGATATATAACATGGTTGGTTTGCGTAGGAATCGACATTGCATCCACTTGACGCGTGTGTGTTTGTACAGTGGCCCGGATGACATACACACACACACCAACGCACCACCCATTCGCGCACACATGCACATACAACTGACACATGTGTAATTGTAAAACATTGCACGCTACCGTCGACGCGCCGCGCCGGTTAGAGGTGGGCCGACCGACCGACCGACAGTCGTTTATGTACTGCACTGCTAACTATAATTCTATGCAATGTGCAAGCTATCTATATATCTGTTTGTGAGCGTCAGCTCGCTTGCAAATAGCACAAAAAAACAACGGCGAGCGCGTGCAAGTCCGCCAAACTCTGTATACTGCGCTCGCGCATAGCATCTGTGCAATAGACTCGGTGCTGTGATGTCGTGCCCGAGCAATGTAATAGATTCGCTCGCCGTCGTCGGTGTTTGCTGGCGTGTGTGCGGTCAATGTGTGTATGAGCACATATGTAGTGTTTGTCCTTGTACTTGCGACGCGACGCGAGATAGCGGAGACGAGCTCGGCGGGTGGTCGGTTTGGCGGACGCTCGCTCGGTCGCAAACGATGACGGCAAGTGGCATAAGTGTCGGCCAGACCGAAGCCACCATCCGCCATGGAAGTAAAAACGATGATTTATTCATGCGCGGCGGAGTCCACTGCATTTTGATTGGCACAATGTTCACCGCTGTCTATTATAAAGCGCGAGCCAAAGGTGTAGGTGTTTAACAACAGAAAAACAGCATTATGCAAGGTGCTAAATCAATTACACACACACGCGACGTGCGTCGTGTGTTGTTCGTCAAATACACATTACGCGATCGATCAGCTGTTGTGTGTGTGTGTGTGTTCGGTGCACCGAAAAGTACACACACGCGCTTGCGTTTACCAACTGATTTGCATCGCGTACGCTGGCGAGTGTGTGTTTGGCGATCGCGTATGTGCATAAATAAACAGCCAATAAACGGGTGTGTGCAGTGCGCATGTGCATGTAAGTGAACTGCATGCGCGCTGCCTAGTGTAGTATAGAATACGCGGATATTCTGCTCGAGCGCCGTTTGTGTGCGCTTCATCGTCGTCCGATGCAAGCCGGCACGCGCGCGCGATCGCCGCGATGCACAACACACACACATTTAAATATTTATATGAATAATTTATTACATAAGTCACTGCGCCGGGGTGCGCTTGCTGGCTGGCTGGCGTGTGTGTGCATGCATGCATGTGCGCCTGACCAGACGACGACGACGACGACGCTCCATGCCATGTGATATGATGTATACGAGCGCGCGCCTCTGTCGCTGTCGTCGCGCCGTCGGTGTAGGTGTGTGTGTGTGTATATAGCAAAACATCGCGAAAGACAAACGAGCTGCAGCGAACGTTAATCGCGATGTGCAGCGCATTTGTGTGCACACATGCACGCGAGAGAATCACACAATTCTGCATACAATATGACAAAGTGCATGCGAGTGTGTGTGTGCTGTTTGCTGAATATAAACGATTAGCCGTTACACACACGCGCGAGCTGACTTTGGTCACCAGGAAGCAAAAACGGGGTCCAGTCTGCGTATAATAGAAACACAATCAAAGTGTGAGTGGCGAGCGAGACACGCCAATTTGTTTACGCTACTTTTTGATGCGCATATCACATTCGCGCAGCGCAGACTTCTCTCCCATTCGAGCAAACACATGTGTTTTGCATTTGAAATTTGAATACCATCGAGTATACCAAGGTACGTAGTGCAAGGTTTTTCCGGTGTTTGCACCAAAGCGAAGTGCATGGGAATTCTGCGCGCAGATCAATTCAGCCATTTTTGAATGCGCAGAGTCGAATGCATTCGAATGCGCTGTGTTTTGATAGATGCAGTTTCGATAAACAAACGACAACGATGCGATAACAAGTGCGCGTGTTTTGCACTCGTGCACGCGAATACGCATACGTTAGCAACGCGATGCACCTTTGCACCGGCGATTTATAAATGCAAACATGCACACCGCACACCGCACATCGCACACTTCTATTATATAAAAATCAATACACATACGCCTGGCGCTCTGCCGCGAAACGCCGGCAAATGTGCTGCTCGTGTGCGTGTGAGTGCAAATTTGATGCACGTTCGGCACGTTTGTTTTATTCAGCGGCAACGACGACGGCTTTCGAAGCGCCGGCCGCATGACGTGAACGCCGCCAGTCAGCTAGTCAGCCAAACGACGCCAACCGCCGCCACCGCCGCGCGACGACTTGATTGATTTCTCATTACACCCATTCGCCCGATTTGCCGATTGCTATCATCATCATCAGCGGTCGCGTCGTGTCGATATTCTTTTTTATTTCACTTGCTGTTTGTTATCGGACCCAATTCTCGATGTTTACGCGATGATCGTCGTGCTGTTGATCCCGACCCGGGCTACATGCGGCAACCGCCGCACACAGTTATAAAATACTACGACACCACACCGCAACACACTTGAGATCGAGAGCCTCCCGTATGTGTGTGTTTTTGTTTTGTTGATCCCCCCGTTTCGTTCTTGTTTACCTGCTGCAGCGTGCTATATAAACTCGATGCATGTGTTCGCGTTTCGCCGGTAAACGGTGTCACACACACACACACACACACACACATGAACACATGCGCTCGGGCAAGTGATGCACCGGTATATGTATACTATGACTGTAGTATACAAACTTCAGATCGGCCGTGCACGAGCGCACATCCAGCGAAATGTGAACGAACCGAAGACGATTTCACTACAAAACACACGCGGTGCGGTTTGTCCGGCTGCGCGCGCGCATGAAGAAGACACACTCTCGCGCACCACAACACAGACAACACAGACAACCGTAACTCTTGGACACATGCATGCGCACAATAACAACAGCGGATCGTGCAATGGGCCGGCGAAGGAGCGAGCGCGATCGGCTGGCGGCCGGCTTGGTTGAAACACCAAGAAATACGCGCGGACACAAGCGCGCGGACCATCGTAAAGGGCGATGGCATCACGAGCCCGCGTGTAATGAACTCTACGATGCACACCACACAGACTCGAATGCATGAGTCAGTGCATCAGAGCGTGTGTGTGTGTGTGCTCACAAAGACTGCATCTGACTACATGGTGTGTCCAAGAAGTACAGTTTATGGCCGCGAGGTTCTTTTGATATCAGATATGTTGGGAAAATTAGCTGATTAATTGAGGATAAGTCCGAGCATTAGATGTATTAATAGCCGTTTGCGTTGATTTGTGTTTACCTAATTAAAAACTAGCTCCTAATTTATCGAGCTGTGTGCATTTCGTTCGGATGATTAATCTGATACAAGTTCCTGCTAATCATGTTAGATAGATGTGTTTGAAAGTAACGAGCGAATCATTCGTTGGGCTCGACCTGCGAATATTCTTAAGAAGGTTGAAAGTTATAATATGTTACAAGGCTAATATGCTAGCTACGAGGTGTTAAAAGGGCTGATAAGATAGGTACGATGTCCTATAAGGTGTTACGAGTTCTTATAAGGTCTTACAAGGTCTTGAAAGGGCTAATAAACCAGCTTGTTAAGTTTATATGGAGTGTACAAGCTCCTCATTCGTAGGTTGTTAGCAGTCGGTATAATATCATAACATACAAATATTCGCTGGTCCAGTCCTTTAACATATCTCAAAGTGAATCTAAATTATGAAGTTCGAAACCCCTCCCTCATTCTTCAGTCACATCCTGTGCAATTGAACCACGCTCGCGATGTTTACCGGCTTTTTCTGCCGTGCCGTTTCCAGCGTGGCGGCCCGCTCGCTAGCACGCGCGATCAAAACATAAACAACACAAAGCGCGCTCGCGTGTGTGTGTGTGCGAGTGCGGACGCGCATTTGCTTCGACGAAGACGCTGCAACAGCAACGGCAAAGATCGCGATCGAGCGCGTGCATTGCACATGTGTGTGTGTGTTTGTGCGAGTCTTTATGTGAGCGCGGATGTGCACACCGCGATGATCGGTGTTCAGAAATCCTCTCGTGCGCTCGGTGTCTGCGTCTGTGTGCATGTGCGCAGTGCGCGCATTCGCCGGCTCTTTGTTTACGCGTGCGCAGCGTGCACCTTTTATGTACTTTATAGTCGAGCGAGATGTTATTGAACGCTCCTCAGCGCGCGCGCGTGCATCGACATCGCCTCCGCCGACGACGCGGCGACGGACGACGACACGCGGGGGCTTTGGGGACGAAAACAATTATATTGAATGCAGGCAGCACGAAAGTAGTGTACGTTTTGTATGTGTACATACGTATGTTATGTGACGACCGACGTGCGCCGCAACGCGATTTACGTTTACGGCTTCTGTTTCGAACAAAACAAAACCGTGCACTTGAACGTGTGTGTGTGCGCGCATGCGCGCCTCGCAAGTCTAATCACGCCTTGAATTCAACTCGCGTGTGCGCTGCGCTGCCAACGACGACGACGACGAGAAAGCCCGCGGGTCGTGTTATCGGCCCCCAGAGCGGCGGGAGCGCGCGCACGCCGGACAAATGTGTAATAACAGTATACACACATCATACACAACTGTGGCTGTTCATTATCTACGCACATGGTAAATTACACGTTCACCGTTCACATATCACTGTGACCGACAGATTTACGCGAGGCGTGCTAGTTTGAGTGTGTGCGCCAGCGAACGTCCTCGGACGAGCGCTCGAATTCATTGACCTTGTGTCGACGGTGTCGACGTCGCCAATTTCGTTATCTTCTCACAAATGCGGCGATAGAAAACACGCTTGCGCGCGTGCTCCCCAAAGATTACGTTGCTGCACACACGCCAAAACGTAACGCGTAATTGCATTCGCATTGCGCTTCAACTGATGAGAGGCGCAAATGCGCAAAGTTGTCTGTTATTTGTGTTATTATTATTATACCTAATAGTTCAGTGTCAGGTCCGAACTCCGCGTTGTACGTCGAACTGAAGCTACTCATCGTTCAAATACTAGAAGACTTTATGCTCAAGCATTTTGTAAATTCGCTGCTGCTGCATTCGTCGTCGTAGTGTTGTTTTCTTTTCGAACTAGCGAACAAAATGCTAGCGTGCACACGAGAAAATCTCTTCCGCCACTTGAGCGCACGCGCGCACGAGCGTGCATTCGCATAAAATGTGTTTATATACTAGCAGAGCGCTGGCTTAATAAACACGCGTGCTCGTCGCTTTTCTGGCTGGTGCGCTCCAGAGCCAATTCACGTGTGCTGCTGCTGCTGCGCAATTCCCCCCGATTCCCGGTTTTATCGATTGAGCAGCGTGTTTTGGTTTTGCAGCGGGGATTTGTGTGTGTGCGAGTGTGTCGCACCGCAGCCGAGAGTGACACATTTGCGCGCTGTACATGGTCGCTACACGCGCCGTGTCATTGTTATCCCCTTTTGCAAGCGGCCACGAATCTCCGTGGCGGATCTCGGTGGGACTATTTACATGCGGTACTCTGCACACGACGACGACGACGACGGGTAATAGAGATTGAAGCGATGCTGATGATGCGCGATGCGACGAGACGACGACATCGTCGTTTATTACATACAACGCACACATATCTGCGAGAGAGTCGCGTTGGTGCGTTGATGTGGATGTCACTCGAGTGATAAAGTTTAATACGACAGAGGATACGTCCGCGTCGTCGACGTGCCGCCAGCGATCAACGGTCCGCCGCAACATCGTCGTCGAATTCAGTCATCGCTGCGCGAATGCAGTAAATGCAAACGACGAGGACGACCACCAGGTTCATTATTATATTGTTTACGATTGCACTACGACGAGTGTGCGAGTGCGCTGAACCACCTGCAGGCACACGCAGATACACATGTAGTATCTGATCATAAAAAATGCATCATGCTCCATCGACGTAGTTGTCTGCATTGCAAAGCGCTAACGGCAATGCGAACGCAACGTCTTTCTCAGCGTTTAATCCCGACTCGCGGAGTGGGCGAGTCAGCGTATAATCCACTCAAATTGCACACGCTCAGGCCAAGTCGATCATATGACATTATTTATTGTGATTCCCTCGACGGCGACGGCTCGTCCTCGGCTTAGCGCGCGCGCGTCTCCATAGCAACCGAAATCACTTCAGCTATATCGTCTTCGTTTTCGGTTTCGTCCGTCTTCGAGCTGCACAATTCCCCGATGTCCTTCCTCGTATTATCCAACGAATACTATACTATACATGTTACATAGCAATAACTTTGCGACTTATATACGAAAGAAAAAAAACGCATAACGCAAACGCAAGTGCGCATTCGCATGCACAGCATAAATCGCGGCTTGTACATGGTTATATGCTGCTGTGTGCATATCATCCGGCTGACCGACCTCCACGTTCAATATCATCCACAAAACCAACAAAGCGCTCGCTCGCTCGCTTGTCGTTATGCGCGCGATTCTCGACGCAGTCAACCCACCCACAGAAAATCCGCCTCATGCTGCGCGCCTGCTGCACAATCACAGACACATGAGCGCAGAGAGCGAGCGACAAATGGAAAATCCCTCGACGTCGACGTCGTTGTTGTCGTTGCTGCCGCCGCCGCCGCCGCCGCCGCTGCTGACGGTGAGAGTGAATTTTGCCGGCATAACAACGCGCGCGCGCACAGCAGCAGTTAGCGAAGGAAAATGCGAGTGGGCGTTTTGGGGGTGGTGGTTGCGCATGGTACATCATCGTCATCGTATACATGTACTATGTGTGCGCTCGGCGTTCGGTGACGGTCTTTCCGGATTGTACCATGATGTAATGCGTATATAAACAACCCCGCGCGCGCGTGTGCCGGCATGGAGTGTGTGAGTGTGTGTGCAGAGGGGTATGTTGCGCGCAACTCGTGCTGTTCGCTCGTATGTTAGGGCATACTATACATAACGGAATTGGGTCAAATGTGCAAAACACTGACACACAAGCACCAACACAGACACACACACCAGCACACGGATTTTGGAACCGCTCCGCCGCATTATCTCTCCGTTCGTGTTCGCTCTCTCTCCGGCGGTCCTCGCTGGGTCGCTCTCGCGCGCGCCTCTGCGATGGTATTGAGTTTTCGGTTAAGGTTATTATGTGCACATGTTGGTGGCTGAATGCGGTGCTGCACGCGTTCGCACACATTCGCACATACACACGCACGACACTTTGTGCAATATGCCGGGTTGCATGTGTGGTGGGTGGTTGGTGGGTGGTTGCGTGCACGCGGTGACGTAGATTGTCGACGACGTCGACGTCGGTCGTTTCGGAGAATAGTGGGTGGCTGAAATGGTGTTACACATCACACAGCATGTGTGCGTGGGAGAATGATGATGTGTGTGTTTTGCATGGCAAATGCGGGCTGGCGGTGTGTGGTGTGATTGAAGTAAATCTATGCTTCGTGCGGCTCGTGCGCTGGTGATGAGTTTACGTCTGCCGGCGGGCGATGTAGCTACCGATGCGATGATGGTGTGGATTTAGCGTGGTATATTGCACAGTCGAGTGTGCCGTAAGGCAAATTTTGCGCAGCGCCGGATTGGCGACACGCGCGCGCACGCTTCGAGGCGGTCGACGACGTGTTAATAATAGATCAGCCGATATGTTGCACTGTAACCCGAACGTGATACACACGCCTCGCGGATGTTTGGAATATTTATTGGTGTCCACCAAGCCAGCCACCGGCTCCAATCGCGAATAAGATTCAATTTCGCCCAGCTAGAAGCCGCTAGGATCTCGAATCCGTTTGCCAAGTGGGTTAGTTGGCCCCGGCAATTACGCCGATTTTCATGACCCAGTTTCATGAACTACTACTCCAGTTTTGGCCTGTGCCAGTGCGCCGCGCCGCTTCCCGTCTGTACTGCTCTGGGTGCAGTCTGTGCGAGTGTGTGTGCGTGTATGTTTGAACTACATATTATGTGAAGCACACACAGCACAGTCAGCAAGCGAGCGAGGCGAACGCAAGTGATGGTAAACAAACTTTGTGTACTATGTGCAGCAGCAACGACGACTTCGAGTTTCGTTTGCGCATAATGTACGCAACAATCGTGCACACACGAAACAGTTTCGGGAGTCACAATCGGCCTAAGGGTGAGAATCGAGAATCCACCGACGCTGCATGACTCCTTCCACACGACCCGTGGATCCATGCTGGCATACAGTGGATTTCAATATGAAGTTACCAAGAAATATGCTGGACTTTGGAGCTCATTTTCACAGAACTGGGTGCATCAAATGACCTGAATCTTTTTGTATTAAGATATCGTCCAATATAACGCTGCAATATAAAGTTACCAAGACTAGTTTTCCATTGCAATCATATACACTAATCATTAAAAAATCCAAGGTTATATTAGTTTTATTCTGTGTAAATGAACTCCAATGTACAGCATGTTTTTTGGTAACTTCATATTGAAACCTACTGCATATGTGTGCGCGAACCCGAGACGTGTTGTGCATAACTGCGCGCGATGGCTGCGATGATAAAACCAGCGACGCGTTGTTCCCGGATTCACACTCGTCGTCGTCGTCGTTGTCGCCCGCGTTACATTACATTATGTATGAGAATGTGTATGTGTACTTTGTCTGTGCACAATGCATGGTGTCGGGTCCCCCCGACCGCCACCGACATGGTTGCCGCCGCCACGATCGGCGCGCTTATGTACGACTGACCCAAATCGAGTATGGATTTTCGCTGCATGTCGCCGCCGCCGCCGTCGCATGCTGTCGATGCTATCGCTTTCGACATACACACACAGACGTGTGTCTGTACACAATATTGGCCTGGAATAAATATCCCACTTTTTCCGCCGCCGCCGCCGCCGGTGGTGTGGCGCACCCTCCGTCGAGTGCAAAGCGGTCCGAGAGCATTGTTGTTTATGCGTCGTGTGTGCGGAGCGATGGAAAAACGCGCGCCGCCGCCGGGCCCGAAAAGTCCCGAGGGTTCGGTTAAGTGTCTGCTATTCGGTGCTGCTGTGGGTGTGGGTGTGTGTGTGTGTGTGTGCTCCCCGACTGCCGTGCCGTGCGCGCGATTGAATCGCAAATATAATAACGCACCGTTGTGCCGGCCGGCGTAAACAGACACAAGCGCACGACGATGCTGCTGATGGCGCCGAAAATTGAAATGCAAAACCAATAATTTCGGATGTGTACACTAGTCGGCTCGCAGGCTGCCAAGCACGAGCGATGCGTGTGTGTGTGTCTGTGTCTACGATGCTGATGATGATGACGACGACGGTGATGTTGAAACAACTCGCGCGGTGCACGTTTCAATGCCATTACCGCGCGCGCGCAGGCGTAATCAATCATACACACTCGTGCACACACCACGCACATACTATACACACACATATTGCATTGCAGCTCCGCGATACAGTTGCGGTCAGATAAATAGGAACACGAGACCTTGCCTTGAGGTCAACTAAAGAGAAAGAGCCTGATAAGACATTTGTTCAAATGCAGAAATGTTCCTTGTGGAAAATTGTGGACCTCGGCCTCTATAGATCCTGTAATAGAACAGGGGATGATGTATGACAGAATTATGCTACTGCAAACACATATCAAAGCGTTATGGAAAGGCCACTCGAAATTCTTACCTCAATCCGATTAAGGATCTCTATTTGCATGTTCAGTAGTGCCGTACATTCAAAGCTCGGGCTGCAGACTTCCGAAGCGTTCGTGAAATACAGTACAGCCAACATTACAACATTAATCCTCTCCCCAGTATTAAAACATGCTGTTCCTATTTCTATGTTCGCAAGTGTATGTGCGTCCGTATCAGCATGATAGTGGCGGCTGGCACGATAGTAGTGTACTGTATCACAAAATGGTAGTTAGTAGTGAGCGGTGCGGTAAGGTTGTGGCGGCGACTGTGGCGCGGCGTGGCGTGGAGGTCGAATGCGCGATTACACACACGCTCGATTCCCGGCCTAATTTACCGCTTTGCCATCGCCATCGCCACCACCACCATCACCGCCACACACACACACAATATCGTGAACGTGTAATTTATAAATATAGATAGTGCTTGCGTTTGTGTGTGTGTGAACCTCCCGGTTCCAAATGGGCGTCGTCGCCGTCGCAGTCGTCGTCTGCCAGCTTGCACAACCTTCATGATGTGGAAGCGTCGTGTAGTGTGTAGTTTGTGTACGCGACCCATGATGTGCCATGTGCATGTGGAAATGTGGAGTACGAAGCGCGAGCGCGCGCGGAGAGATATAATTCAAATTATGATGTGCTTTGCGAACACGCGCGCTCGCTCACACACAATGCAACTGGCTAGGCAGCTAGTCTAGTACTATACTAGCTTCTAGCTTCGTTCGCATGCGCGCGCTCTTGTTGATTTATCGCGCTGTTAACTCGACTCTAGTCTGAACATCTAGTTGGTATGTGTGGCTCTGTGTGTGTGCAATCACGCAACGCGCGCACGCTCGCGTATAAAAAGATAGGGCCCCATGCTTTGATGCCAGTGCGCACACACACACACGGACAGACCACAGACACACGTGTGCATACACAAACAAGCGCGCGCCTGGGTTTCTAGATCGAGACGCCGACACGACGATACACACACATGCATGCATACACGGCAAAAAACTGGGTCATGCACTATTACTACACAGCGGCTAATACTAGGCGGCACACACACACACGCTCGATTGAATGGGCGGGTGAGGGGAATAGTGGGTTATCCCTCCTTTGTACGAAGCAACATAAAGGGTGAATATGTTATTCCATGTATTTTTGACGATTATGTTTCCATTCAATGCTCAAGCTTATGATTGGTTGGGCATTGTAAGCTTACTTAGCTCAGATCAACAAGTTACAAAATCAATTTATTTTTTAGAATATCGTTGATATTTCTCTCTGTTTCACTTCATCTTCCAATATTACTTGGCTCGCAACTGGACAACGGTTCAATAAATTCAAATATAATTTCCGCTAATCGATAAATATTTATCTCAGACATGACTCTATAATTTGTCATAGTCCCGGTTCGAATATTTGTCGGTCCTCCGACAAAAACATGATATCTTCCAAGAGCGAATTTAAGGCTATTGTTGCGAATATTTAAAAAAAATGAATTGATGGCATATTGTTCCCAGATCCAAACTACCTAATAATGTATTTGATTTATTTTTATATAGACTCTACATCAAGTTATAGCCTACTTCTTAGAACATAATTTATTTTGCAATGCAAACATCATTGCATCTTACGCAACTTTGAAATTGCAACAATCCATTTGTGTGTGCCCCACAAGCCACAAGCTGCACGTCGCTTCTTCTACTACATCTGTATCAAATGCATGTAGCGTGATGCGCGCACCGGCCGGTACAATTTGTCCGTAAAAATAACCCAACCCGGTTTGCGGCTCGACGACAACGACGACGACAACTTCGTCGGCCACGCATCGACGAGGCCAACAACGGCGCATTGCGTAGCCACCGTCACCGCCACCGATTGCATCGAAATAATTAGCGCGCCGATTTATGGCATCGCTAGCTCGCTAGCCGGCTGCCGCACAAACGCGATATTGGCGCGATTACCGCACACGCGGACGACGCGCAACGAGCATGCGAGCATGCAAGCATGCGTTCATTCTGCTCAGGCTTTAGCCATCGTCATCGTCTAATGCGTGTGCCGCACGCCGCACGTACTACAAACTACAAGCAACACTGGCAACGACCACGACGACGGCAAATTGCCCGCGCACTGGCGCAAGCGTTTAATTGATTCAATTGATTACATGTATGCGAGTGCGAACAACTAGTAGAGTAGACGCTCGCACGCTCGTATGTGCGGTCTGGGCTCTAGAGCACTGCTGCACGCCTCAAAGCAGAGCAATGCCGAACGGAAACTGGGTCATCATCAGAGCGCGTCGTTACGCCGTTGCCGTCGCCGCCGCCGCACATACACAAAAATGGCGGATGTGTTTGCAAAGCGCCAAGCGTCGTGTACAGTGTACATGGCAGCTGCAGCGGCGGCGGCGTCGGCAGTCAATTTGACCTAATTCGGCGTCGTTGCCGGTCAAACATCGTTGCCGTTGCTCGCACGCTCACGCCCTGAAAATATTGTCGGATCAGCGAGCAGGCGAGCAGGCAAGCGGGCAAGCGGGCGGCCAGACGAGGGTGCGATTCGGACAATTGAATTGTTGCTCGGCACCTCGGCACCTCGCACCCCTGCTCGTCTGATGGCCTCTCTGTCGACCACACGCACGCACGGCAATTGGGTCACGTGCGCGCAGGGATTGCAATCGTGATGCACGATGCACGTTCTCTGGTCGAAACGAGCACAAAACGCCGGGCGAATTTGGCGCAGTTTGCCGCCCGGTGAATTCGCCGAGCGGTGAGTCTGCATGTGTTTGTTTGTGCAGCCAGCACGCCAGCGAATGCTACGCTCGGTCGCCTCACGGCCACGGCGGAAGTGGTGTCGGGTGGCGGTTGTTGGGTGGTGAAAACGGTTCCGCGCTTTTTCGGCTGAATGGAAGGAGTGAATGCGGGTGCAACTGGTGCAGTAGCAGCAGCAGCATGATGCGGGTCGTGTGCGTCGCCGGGGTGGCATAATGTGTCACGATCAATATTATGTGCGTGCAGCGCGCGCCGGATTTGGGTCACAGCGGCGGGCGGCGGAGGAGGCCCGGAGGAGCACAGTGCGCGTTGGGCGCAAAGCCGTAAATTGCCTTTTCGGGTGACGGACATGTTGCAAGTGCATTATGTTGGCCATCGCATGTTGGCGGTTGGATTATATAGGTCACACACCCGAAGGCTATGCTAATGGGTTGTAGAGGATATGCTGAACTTGCGGGAGCAGATAAATATTATTACATGTCATTAATTATGCTTGTTGATGATGATGTTGACGTTTGGCCTAATATAATTGCAATTAGCGAATACGCTTGGCTCATGGCTTTACAATTGCATATGAAGAATGAGCCTGGCAGGAGCAGGCAAATATGATTACATTACATCACAATAATTTTGCCCTTCGAAGCGAAAATCAATATTTTTACAATTTTACAATTGACGAATAATTTGGCTCTACAATTTTGCATTTCCTTCATTGGCATCTTCCACCTGATCTTGATCAAAAGTACATAAAACGACCCCACCCGATACATGCATAAAACAGCCTGACCCATAGCATGCACGTAGCATGCACGGGTGTCATATTCGCGCCAAACCGAATCATACTTGATGCGCGCAAAGCCACGCCACAACCACCAACATATATATTATACTATGCTCACCCATGCGAGTAAAAAGTGAGTTGTAAACCGCTTGCTGGCAGTGTGCGTGCGCCCATCAAATTCACCGGAAAACTGGGTCAAACGGGCGTTTGCACAAATGCATGCATGCCGGCCCCAGCGTGTTGCACCCGCGCACTCTGCTCACGTCCGACGAGCCCAAGTGCTCGTTTTTAATAGATATGTAATGGGCATCGCATGCATGCGGTCGGACGCGCGCGTACGTGCATCCATCGGCGCAGCATGTGAGCAGTGTTTATGTTTATGCGATGCGTGTTATTTTATGCTGAGTGATGTTATGTGTTTACACACGAGATGAGTGAAGATAATCGGAGTGTGGTTGCACAATATTCTCATTTCTGAGCCGATAATCAACAGTAGTTAATTATGGATGATGATTATTTCGCACACCGAGAAACTATAGAAATCTAATGTCCGCCTTTGTGTGTCCCTCCGCCCTCACACAGAGTAACGGACCGCTGTTCAAGTGCACGTGGAAGGGTTGCAGCAACATTCACACGACGGCCATCCTGATCAAGACACACGTTCGCTCCGCACATCTGGGGTAAGTAAACAGCATAGCAACAAAGCATAGCATACTTTCAAAGCGAGCGACTGACGGTCACGCGCAGCATAACTGAAAACCCCTGCATATAGGCCACGCACAACATTGTGGCCGCGCGTAGTCGGCACAGCAAAAGCTCTCGTTCGTTCAGCATAAATTACGACCAGCAAAATCGACGACCGTTTATAGTTTTCTTTCAATTTATTTACGTTTGGGAATACGTCGTCCGGACATTTATCGTCTCGTCTCTCGTCGTCGTTCGGGTGCCCGGGACCGGCAATTTAGCCCCCCCAGCACACTCGCCGTTTTTTCCTCGCTTCTGCCATCCGTCGTCCTATCCGTGTCTACAATTTCTCTCATTTCTACTAGCTCGTTCTTTGTGGCTGTGTGTGTTTGTGGGCAGCTGAGTGTTTCGGGAGACAGAATCGTCCGGTCCCGATGATTGGATTGGTGTGATAATGATGATTTTGGGGATAGTTTTTGGGTGTTTGGTTCCGATCGTACAATATATGGTATAATACACAGAGTGATTGTGTGCGATTTATGCTTTTGGGTGCGCGTGGTGAATCTTATCAGGAGTGGAGAATGGAAGTGATTGTGTGCATTGGTGAGATGTTTGGCGTGTCATGTGTGTGTCACAAATTCTGTGATGATCTTGTCTGTGTTGTGCTGCTTGTTGAGAGTTGTCTTTGATCGAACGGTGTCCATGAACTGAATCGGGTTTTATGCCATGCAATTTTATTTTGTCAGTGTTCAAGTCTGTTGTCTGTATAAATTTTGTATAGAATATATGGTAGTATATATTTGTCAAATATTCATATATTCATCATGTTCATCGTGTAATATACAATTGGGAGTGTTCTGATTGTGTTTGTTGTCCGTGTCACGATTCCAAGTATGTTTGATCTGCTCGACTTTGTGTGTGGGTGTATATCAATTTAAAAAGTTGTATTGTATCGTGTGATAGTTTTCATATTTTTGTGTTTTTTTGTTGTTGTTCAGTAAAGACATACATTGACACCATAATTATTACATAATTAATATTTATTTAAAGTTTAAATAGATTTGCCTTCGTATGGAGATGCATTTTACTTGTGGGATTGGTTTTGTGTTCAGTGTGTGTGAGTGTGTGATTGTGTTCGTGGAAACGGGGAAATGTTTTATTGTTGGAGTGTGTCGTTCTGTGTCGCGTCTTCTCTCATCGATCTCGCTTCGTGCTTTTATGCGCACAAAAAAGGTTGTTCATCATTTTCTTGTCATCAGCAATTACTTGGTTTTTATCTCTTCTCGCAAAGAGTCGATAGTTGTTTATTCTGGAAAAAACTTTGTTGTGTACGTGTAGAGTTTTGTTGGTTTGTTGGTTGGTTGTGTGTCTGATTGAAAATGGGTTTACTCAGAGCACAGGCGGAATAGTGTGTGTATGTAGTTTTTTTTTGTTTTCATCGTGTCTGCGTGTGCGTGTGTGCGTCTCTCGGTGTTTGGGTCGTATTTACAGCAGAACGCACAGGGATTTTTTCTTCTGCTTCGGTCGTTTCTCGGGCGATCTCCGGTTGATTTGTCGGACCAAGTCGTTGAATATCTGCCCGGAGGGAAAGAACAACGATTAGTTGAATATTTCGATCGATCCAGGGTTCTATTTTCGCTACACTCACGTCGTTCACATTGATCTTTGCTTTCGCTGACGTCTCCATGAACGCACAGTTGAACTGCTGCGCTAATCGCTGACCCAAATCCTTGCCCACCACCCGCTCCTCCTCCAGATCGCACTTGTTGCCCACCAGCACCATTGGCACCTCGTCCGTGTCCTGCAGAATTCACAGAATTAGTATCAGTATTCGGAAATAATGTGCATCCACTTCCGCTTACCTTGACGCGCAAAATCTGCTCGCGCAGGTCCTGCAGATCGTTGAAGGTGGACTGCGCGGTTATCGAGTAGACCAGCACGAAGCCCTGGCCGTTCTTCATGTACAAGTCGCGCATCGCCGTGAATTGTTCCTAAACCACCGACAAAACAAACAGCATTAACGAACCATTCGCTCTCAGTTCCTTCATTCTCTCTCACCGTTCCGGCTGTGTCCAAAATCTCCAGCATGCACTGCTGTCCGTCCACCTCCATCTGCTTGCGGTAGCTGTCCTCGATCGTCGGATCGTACTTCTCCACGAAAATGCCCTGCACAAACTGCACGGTCAGCGCCGATTTGCCGACGCCGCCGCTGCCCAGCACCACGATCTTGTACTCGCGCATGTTGGCTGCTTGTGGTGGTTTTGTTCGATGGGGTTTTCTAGTGTCTAGCGGAGCGCTTTAGTTCCACACACGCACACTGCTGCACGTCGTACGATTTCGGTGCGGGTGCTGCTGTTTTGGAGACGGGTTGAAGGAGGGGTTTATGATCGAAACCGAAACGGGGTGCACACACGATTAGTCACATAATTTATGCGGCGACCGACGTCGTCGTAGGGATGAGTCACGCGTCACGCGACGACGTCACACGACGCTCGACTCGGTTTTCTCGCACACGCACGCACGCAAGCATGCAGTCACATCAAACACACACTGCACGCGTATTTTTAGACCGGACGAAAAAAATCAAACAATTTCCTGTGTGGCGTGGCGCGCTTGGAGACTCGTTCGGTCGGTCGGTGTGAGTTTGATGTGTTTATGTCTGCCTGACTGACTGTCCGTTTACTACGGCGATGCGCCTCTGGATTAGACGTCGGATCGGGCTAATGGAAGCCTCTGTCGCTATGTATTGCAAACACTGGCCTGGCCGCACGCGATTCGGTCGTTCGTTCGCTAGTGTCGACATGGCGGAAAAAATGAATGTATCCACACACACACTAAGCGCGCACACATTCACTTGACACAACGCCGACGCGGCGGCGGCATCGAACTCACTATACTCGCATGCTCACTCAGTCACACAAGACACGTACGCGGATGCTCGATGATAGCTAGCTGCTGTTCGCGACTCTTTGTGTGGTTGCGTGTTGCTGGCGTGTGGATTCACTGTGTGTCTGGTGTTCGGCTTTTGGGGTCAGCTGAGTGCTGCTGAGTGTGTGAGTCTATTTGTGTGTGTGGAAGTAACCAACATACACACGCCGATAGACCAAACAGGAACAGGAAGAACAACACGAAGCGCAACGCGACCAAATGATACTGCTGGGCTATGCGCTATGCACTCACTATCTTTTGTACAACAAGCGCACGATGTTTGTTGTTCGCGTGCGCCTTGTCTGCTGGCGGCTTGCGAGTATAGTGAATGAATGTGTGTGTGCGTTCATGTGCGCGCGTTCGCGGAGTCATCGTGTAGCCATTGCCATCGTCATCATTGCCGTCATTGTGGTTTGTGTGAGTGTGTGGCGCTCTCATCGACCAAACCAGTGTGTGACGCGACGACGACTATTCGTGTGACTCTACTATGCAAAAGAGGGGTTTTCATGCACACGCGCGCGCGTCGTCGCGTCGGCGACATCACAACGCCATTATAGTGTGTGCGTTGTGTGGTTTGTTGAATGCTAGTGCGTGACTGTGTGCTCACTGCTCACACACACACCCATATTCAAACATACGAGCGCGCACACACAAAGCTAATAAAGCAAATGCGCGATGCGGTGGTGGTGGAGTGGCTTACGGAAAGCGCACGCACGCATAGCAATGCAGACGATTTGTGCGACGAAGCCGAAGCCAGACGCGGGTGATAATCGAGCTGAATTGATGCGCTGTTGTTCATCTTCGCAGGGATTTCAGTTGAATAAGAAATCGCTATGAAACCCCGCATCCCCCCCCCTTCATGCGCGCCTGGTTGGACGCAACGCAACGACACATGGCACACACATGATGGTGTGGTTCGTGTGCGTGCGCACTTTGGCGCTCTGATGACGGCGATGACTGTGGTACTGCTGATGGAACTGAGTGAGTTGCTGGCTCGCATCGTCGGTTTGATGACGTGAGCGCCTATCAAAAGAAGCCTGTTGGTCGCACCGCAACTGAATGCGGGCTGAATATTTATGCTGGTCGCACAATCACACTCACACACACACTCTCCTGCCAGCAGAGAGCCCGCAGTTCCAATTGATTGGAACTAATGGATTGATAATCAATATAATACACGCATACGCACCAATTTAATCAACACACCACTTCACACACACGCACTGGCAACTGATGGCCAAAGATGCAACACACACACATGCACACGCGCACGCACACTCGACTTTTGTGTTGAGTGTCGCTCTGTTGTCTGTTGAGTTGTTGAGTGTTCGTGTGTTCGTGTGTAAGTATGCAACACAAACATTCTGCGGGTTGTTGCTTTTGTTGTTGTTGGTGGTGGTGTTGGGGCTGCTCTGCTCTGTTACAGAACAAAACGCAAACGCACCGCAGAGTGGATAGTGGAGTTATTCAGCAGTTAATTCACTCGTGATGTGCGCCTCCGATATGCATTGCATAACCTCAATGTAAAGTGTGTGTGTGTTTGTGTGTGTGTGCGTGGGGTTCATTCACTGCCGCCCCCACTTTTATAAAATACACCCACACACACGGACACGAAACGCAGCAGCAAGTCCCACATCAATTAAGCGACAGTGTGGATTTTCCACGTCTGCGTGTTTGTGTTGGTTTGTTCTGCTGTGTTCGTTAATCGCACTCAAACGCATACACACACATACACTCTGCGAGCAAACAAGTTAATGCGTGTGTGTGTGTGTGCGCGGACAATGCAATTGTATGCGTGTGCGTGTGTGTGTCCAACGGGGCGTTGTTTCGATGCTCGATGAAATGTAGTTCTTCACCTGCGCCGTGCGATTGTAGTTTGATTGTTTGACGATATCCTGTGTGAAACTTGCTGTACCTACACAATCGAACGCACTTCCTCCGTGTCCGTGTGTCCTCCCACTCAGTTCCGCGATGCCTACACAGCCTACTGCTGCTGCGATAAGAAGCGCCGCGATCGACGACGTAAAATAAAAAGTACAAACGACGGACGTGTGCGCACGACGGAGTTGAATGACGAGTGCGAAACAACTGAGTGTCTGAGTGTCGAATCGAAACGACTCGAACGCGGACGACATTCGCTCAGAGCCGCTCAGAGCAGTTTCACTCCAAGTGAAACGCAGAGAGCGAAGAGCGAGCCAAGACTCATACCAATTCAGCAATCGGCGCTGAATGACGAGAACGACTCAATCTCTGCAACGTTTGCTACAGTGAAGCACAGAATTCGAAATGCTCCGCTTTGAATTCCGATTACGTATATATTTATTGTTTTACAATTGTAGTCTTCGCGTTCTGTTTGCTTTATAATTATGAACTAAAACACATCAACCTAATGCTATGAGATATTAAAATACACACGTTAAGAACAAAACAGGCAAATCGTACACACGCACTTAAAACGAAAGACACTACATGCTACAATTTACAATTATTAGCGGCGCCCAAGTGTGGTCGCCATGCAGTCCGATATTCGTGTATGTTATGTGTGTGGGGGAGTTGGCTCTCATTTCGCGGGGTTGCGGACAAAATGCAGAGTTCGTATATCGAGTGTAAAAGCGTACAATTGCGCATTATGCTGCTGAGAATTTAGTATTTTTTAGACTACGCGGCGACGTTTGACGATATTATTGAGAGTGATGATGATGCTGCTGGCTGTGTTGGGTTGCTGCTCCTATTGTCGTTGTCGTTGTGAGTTCAGATCTGGTTCACATGATTGCCGTGCGCCACGACAACGGTGTCCATGGACACCTCACCCATGGCATTGACGGTGATGCCGTTGACGAGGTTCATGGCTGCGGGAGAGTTGGAAATAAAGGGTTATTGACGTTTTTAAATACAGCGAAAGTCGATTGGTGACCCATATTTGACTATGGTTTTAGCACGTAGAGCACATCTTCCGTTTTACTTAATTTAAATATCTGATTATTTATTATCAACATGTGACAGCTTGAAAAATGCACTAGAGTTTAACTACCAGACAAGTAAAGAAAAACAGAAAAACTGACGGTAATTGCCGAATTCGCTAATAAAAAATGTTCGCATGATTTTTTTCCGTCATCCGTCATGTTTGCACTTTTTTACCTAATTTTCACTTTTGTTGCACAGTAACGCTGAAACTATAAACGCTAGTAAAAACAATATCAACATAAATTATAGCATTTTTTATTAGCTTTCATTT